>JAHTLZ010000023.1:5901045-5927366 GCA_023846285.1 Phrynocephalus versicolor | reverse complement strand
TAACAAAACAAAGACTCCTTGCAATAGAAATAACATTCCTCAAGGATAAGACACATTAGTCCCCATAGTCATCAGGGCTTTGGAAACAATGCCACAGAATTTTATAAAAAATATTATAATCAGCTGCAGATATCTGAAATAATATTATCAGATATGGTATACAGCATACACATTACACTGACATTTAACTGATGCTTAAGTTTTTGGTTACATTTTGTATCTGTTGTCTAATACTAGTCCAAGACTGTGTCCTGTATTTTCAAATATTATTAATAATGTGATAGTAGATCTGTTATGAATTACTATCACACTTGGCAGGGTTTTCTAGATATATAGTACTCAGAAGTAGAGACCCAGAGGGGAATTGAATTCCTGACTTTCGGCTCTGGAGCCAGGTGAGCCAATTCACTGTGCAGCTGAGCCAGCTGGCATACTTATTAAAAAAATAACACTATCAAAAGTCCCTGATGTTGGGAATGACATTTTAGGAAGCACTAATGGTTATGCCAGAGTAGATGAGCAGGTGCAGGTGGCCTGTAGGTGAGTAGAGATTCTAAAGCTGGCACAATAATGTTATAGTAGAACAGATGATACCTTTAGGCTACTAGAAAGATAACAAAAAGGGTTACAAACAGAAGAACACACATTACTAGGTTCTCAACAGAGAAATTTGGAAACACTTAAAAAGAGGAAAACTAGAGCAATAATTCCAGTTTGTAAATAATCAAGATGGAAACGAGAAGAGGAATTTTTTCAGTGAACAAAAATGGCCTAAATTCACCGAATAAAAGATGTAAAGTTTTTACAAAACTTCAAAAAGAAAGGGCAGATATAATTTGCTTGCAAGAAACTCACATTAAGGAGAAAAATCATGGACTTTTAGAATGCCCTCAATTAGGAAAACTTTCTATGGATGTGACTCAAACAAAAAAAAAGCAGCGTAGCGATTTACTTGAAATCTCCAAAAGAAGCAAAACTTCTTTATGTAGATCAGCATGGAAGAATCTTAATGATTGAAATGGAAATTAATAATCAAATAACACTTTTAGTGGCAATATATGCACCCAACGGTAAACAGGAAAAATTCTATGAAGAACTGAACAACTTGCTGATATAAAGGAATTATCAAAATATCTGCTAAATTGGTGACTTTAATGCAATTGTGGATCAATCAAAATATTATTAAAAAGATCATACAGGAAAAAGCAAAAGAAGAATACTTCCTAAAACTTTTTTGAATGGTTGAAGAATTGGGATTACAAGATACATGGCGACGACTGAATAAGGAAAAATTACAATATACATTCTACTCAAATTGACACAAATCCTGGTCCAGAATTGATATGATTTGGATAACAAATGTTCTGAGATTAAAAACTGATGAATTAGAAATTCAACCAAATACCTGGGCTGATCATAATCCTATTAAAATAATTTGGAAGGGAAAAAACAAACAAAAAGGAAGCTGGACACTAAAAACAGCTATATTGAAAGAACAGAAATTTATAGTTAAAACAAAAAAAAGAATTCTATTATTATTTTAAGGAAAATACAGTTCATAACGCCTCATTGCAGTCTATATGGGATGTCGCTAAGGCTGTCTTCCGTGGCCTAGCAATATCATATACAACTTTTAGAAATAAAAATAGAAGAGATTTTTATGATTCTATACAACAAGAATATAAAAGGTGGGAATTGCAGCTCCAAAATAATCCTAACAATAAAGCAGCAAAAAAAGGAAATAGATATGCCTAAACATAAACTGAACCTTATGGACACAGAACAAATAGCTCAACAAATAAAAGCAGTTAAGCAAAACTTCTTTGAAAATGCAAATAAACCAGGAAGATGGTTAGCTTATATACTGAGAAAAGGAAAATAAACAAATCAGTAGCTTAAAAGACCGAAATGGCTTTTTACAAACTAATAGAGATCTATTACACAACATAACAATAGAGTTCTACTCTAATCTGTACAAAGCACAAACCAGAGATAAGAAAAAGATGAAAGATTATATCCAAAAGGTAAACCTTCCTAAAATTTCAGAGGAAACTCAGAGGATGATAAATGCTGAAATAGCCCTATTGGACAGAAACGATAAACAAACAGAAGAATTAGAAAATTCTAGGACTGGATGGACTGCCAAGTGCATTTTATAATTTTTGGAGGTGATAGCAGGACACTTGAAAGATGTTTGTAATCAGGTACTTCAAGAAGCAAAGATACCCAAATCTTGGCTAGAAGCAAATATTACATTAATACCAAAAGAAGAAACTAACCTGACACAAATAGGGAATTATAGACCAATATCACTGCTAAATGTTTTATAAGACATTGGCATCTATTATGGATGAGAGGATGAAGAAATATATAACTCAATTCATTCATTCAGATCAAAATGACTTCCTTACGAAAAGACATTTAAAAAACAATATAAGAATAATACTTGATATATTGGAATGTTATGAAGCTCATCCAGATAAACAAATGGCACTGTTATTTTTAGATGTTCAAAAAGCCTTTGACAACCTAAATTGGGACTACATGAAGAAACAACTGGAAATGATGGAGTCCAGACAAAAAAAATTGAACATGATAAATGCAATTTATTCTAAGCAAACAGCAAGAATAATCATCAATGAAGAAAAGACAAGAAGCATTAAAATTACAAAAGGGACAATGATGCCCACTTTCTCCATTGCTTTTCTTCTTGGCATTGGAGACACTAAATAGAGAAGACAAAATCAAAGACTTGAAGGCATACGCATTAGATATGAAACTTATAAGTTACAAGCATATGCGGATGATTTAGTATTTATCCTAGAAAATCTATTACAATCTGCCCCAATTTTATTTGAAACAAATTGAAACATGTGGTGAAATAGCTGGATTGACAATTAATACACAAAAAACTAAATTTATAGCTAAAAACCTAACTCAAAAGCAAAAGGATCAACCTACTATGGACATAAGTATTCAAATAACCAAGAAAATAAAATATTTGGCAATAATCATTACAGTGAGATGTTTTACACTTAAAGAAGACAATTACGGTAAATAGCTTGTACAGATTAAGCAAGACTTCGAAAGATGGTCTAAACTACAACTGTCTTTGGGGGGGATTGCTACAATTAAAATGAATATCTTGCCTAAAATACTGTTCATCAATCAAAATTTGCCAATTAAATTAGAGCCCAAAGTTTTTGAAGACCTAAATAATGCTGTCTCAAAATTTATATGGCAAAAAAGAAACCAAGAATTAAGCGTAAATTATTACAGGATGCGAAAGAAAGAGGAGGATTTGGTCTCCCAAATTGGACTCTATATTATCATGCAAGTGCTTTAACATGGATAAAAGAATGGATACTTCTAAGAAATAAAAGACTATTGTATTTAGAAGATCATAATCTGCAATAAGGCTGGCATGCATTTTTATGGTATGGAAGGACAAAAGCACACAAATACTTTGAAAGAAACTTAATAAGAAAATAACTACTAAGAATTTGGGAAAAGATCAAATTAAAAATTTATGTGAAGATACCTTGGTGGGTCTCGCCAATGGAAGCATTTACCTATCCAAATTTGCTAAGATTGGAGAAAATAGTCACCTATAATGAGCACCTTAATCCTGAGGGAAGTCTTGTCATGTATTCGTTGATGGTCCATTTGCCTCCTTCTTGGTATGTATGGGCGGGGGGGCTCATCTCAGTATTTCCAATTGAAGCAAAACAAGTTGAGGAGCTGTATAGCCATCACAAAAACCAAATACAAAAGCAGAACAGGTGATAGCTTTAGGCTACTAGAAAAAAGGGCAAATGTCAACATTGCAGCAACCTCAGAGAGCAAGAGAGAAAACAGGGCTTTGGATCTGGCTTTTGCCTGTAGCCAAGGATTTCACTGGGTTTAAAAAGTCCTTGTCAAGGTATCTCATGACTCAGGACTGCCCAAGGGAATGAGAAAGAAACATTTAGCAAGCATTCTCTCCATCCCTTGTAAGAGCCACCAGCTGGGTAACAGATTGAAACAGGAGACAGTGAAGAATAGCCATCCAGACATTCACTGCTCTGACTGTGACCTTCCAGTTCAAACCCTTTGATTGGGAACCCTTTAGCTCTTGCCAGAAGCTCATCCTTCTTGTGCATCAGCTCCCCAGATAAGAACTTGTATGAAATAACAAAAATGTACTTGATGTAAGAAAATATTTCCCAGCTCCAGTCTCATACAAATCATTTTTTTTCAAATAAGATCCAAGCAATTTTTCTTAGACACTAGATACACTCTACGCACCAGACGCATGGATTCTGGAATGGAATTCTCCCTTCTTATGTTAGAGGATTTCAGAATACCATAATAAATAAGTCTGGAATTGCATGGATTTTTATCTGTCAGCACTCTTGTATTTGCAATCCCCAATATGTCACAATATCCAAAGTCCAAATCCATGCCCCAGCTTTACTTTTGAACTGTTGTTTGTGCTGTAGAAGGCTCTTTCTTGTCTCATATGCCTATATTTTATATAGCTGGGTTGCTTGATAGTATGTACTGGGACAGGCATTCTTTGAACAGACGAAAGTTATCTTGGCAATAGAGATGGGCACGACCAGAAAAAATGATGTTTCGAGTTGTCGTTTGTCAGAACGGGTCCGTTTCAGATCGTTTCCGTTTGTCGCGATAATTTTCAAAAATTTGTCGTTTCCATTTGTCGTTTGTCGTTTCCACCGCAATAGCGCGTTTTGACTTCCCAGAGCATGGGGTTAGGGTTAGGGTTAGGGTTAGGGTTTGTGGGATCTGGGAGGCACCTCTCTGGGTACCTCTACTCTGACCCACTAAGAAGGGAAGCGTACCGGCGTACAGGTTAGGGTTAGGTTTGGGGGTTAGGGTAAGTGGGCTCTGGGAGGCACCTTTATGGGTGCCTCTACTCTGACCCACTAAGAAGGAAAGTGTACTGGCGTACAGGTTAGGGGTAGGGTTGGGGTTAGGGTAAGTGGGCTCTGGGAGGCAACTTTCTGGGTGCCTCTACTCTGACCCACCAGGAAGGGAAGCGTACTGGCGTACAGGTTAGGGGTAGGCATAGGGGTATGGGTATGGGTAGGGGTAGGGGTACGGGTACGGGTAGGGGTAGTGGGCTCTGGGAGGCACCTCTCTGGGTGCCTCTGACCCACTAAAAAGGGAAGTGTACTGGCGTACAGGTTATGCTTAGGGTTGGGGTTAGGGTAAGGGCTAGGCTTAGTGTTATGGTTAGGGTTAGGGTGGGTTAGTGGGCTGCACCTCTGGGTGCCTCTGACCCACTAAGAAGGACAGTGTACTGGGTTAGGGTTATGTTTAGGGTTAGGGTTAGTGGGCTTTTTATGCCCTCTGGCACATCCAGAAGTCTCAGTCAAAACCTGGCCATGCGATTGGTGGAATGGGTCAAAAAAATTGCATGGTCCCATCCCATGCCCAGCCCATCATTGCGCAGGTGTAAAAAAATAAAAATAAAATAAAATAAAATCAATGGAGACCTTTTATTGCAAGAAAAACCCACTGCTGCTACTATAAAAATTCAGTCATTTAAATTATCTAATTTTCACATGTTTCCGTTGTGCTTTAGTGGTTTTTTGGACCATGATTTAAAAATAAATATTGCGGTCACCATTTTGGATCCCCCCCACCGCATGGGATACGATGAGGATGACCCCCCAGCCTGGTGCAAGCAGCCCAGGACAGGAGAGGGGGGGAAGGCCGGGGACCCCCCCCCCAGAAACCACCCCTCTGGTAGGTGTCCTCTATTTTCGCCTGCTTTTTGGCCGGGAATCGGGGTGTTTTTTTTTTTTTTTACTTTTAAAAACTTTTTTTCTGTACTGCTGTTGGCAATGGCATCGCTCGATCGCCGCGATGCCATTAACGACAACGACAAACCCGAGCCAATTTTTCTTTTTTCGGGTCGGTTTCGAGCTAGAGCGGAGTAATTCTCGTTACCATTATCGTTAGCTAATGATAACGATATCCGAAAACGGAAACGAGAATTTCGCCGCTCCATGCCCATGTCTACTTGGCAACTTTGATTTTGCCAGCAATATAGCTGGAAGAGAGACCAAAACTGCAGCATGTCATGATTGTCCTGGACGAAGAGGCACACAAAGACTCAGGATAAGTACTAAGAAACACCTGTTCAACTTTTGTATTTGGTTTTTGTGATGGCTACACGGCTCCTCAACTTGTTTTACTAAGAAACTGAAGACCATGCATGTGAGCTGCACAGCTCCAGTACAGGGAATTGTACTTGGACAGAAGCAGTTAGAAGAAGTGGAGAGGTTAACTTCTCTAGTTAGTATTATTGCTGAGAATGGAAATGCAGAAGTGAAGTGCTACATTAGAAGACAATAGCCATTTTTCATAAGATGAACAAGTTCTGGTTCATCTCAGTTAAAATTAAGTTCTGCTTGTTCACCACTATTGTGACCATGTCAGCTATTTACACTAGTGAGTAGCGATGGGCACGAATAAAAAAAATGGCGTTTCGTTTGTCCTTTGTCGTTGAGAGGTCCGTTTCATTTCGTTTCCGTTTTTCGTGAATTTTTTGAAAAATTTCATTTTTGTTTTTTGTTTGTTATTTCTACCCGCTTTTTGTGTGATTTTTAAAAGCATTTCCGTGTGTGGGCAACCCCCAACGCCCCAGACCAGAGGGAAAGCACTAAAAAAAAATTGATGCTGGCAAAGACACAGTATAGACTAGGTTTGCAGGGAGGCTGCAAAGGCAGCGGCGGGCGTTGCCCAGGGTGCAAGGCAGCCGCAGAGTGACTGCACTGCGGGGCAGGGGAGGGTACTCACTGAGAGGTATGCACACATGCACCCAGGGAGGCTGCAGGACTGAAGCTAGAGTCGCAGAGACAGCAATCCCACCCTAACTCCCACTGGAGGCTGCAAGGAGGACGGGGGCTGCCAGAGCTTTTTATGCCCTCTGTGGCTGCCAGAACTGCCCAGTCTGCAACCTGGGCATGCTATTGGTTGAAGTTGTCCAATAATTTACATGATCCCATCACATGGCTTGCCTCCATGTTGTGGCTGGAGTGGCGACATCCATTTTGTCATCCTTGAGGGGAAAAGAAAAATACATCGTGATGGGATAAGACAAAAACAAATGTTTTAAGGACCCCTACCCCCTGGTAGGTAATAATTTCAAATAATTATCGCATTATTGCTGCATTTTTATGGATGTCCAGGGTGTTTTAATACCCAAGAAATCAATATTAGGCATCTGGGCGCCATTTTGAGTCGATGTCCGCTAACTCCCCTTAAAGGAAAAAAATACAGCGATCTGAGAAAAGACATAAATGCACATTTTTAGGACACACACACACCCCGGTAGGTATTATCAGACAGTATAAATAATTATCGCTGCATTTTTATGGATGTCCAGGGCGTTTTTTAACATTACATGCCACCAGTAATGGAAACAAAACGTAACGAACACAATTTTCATGGTTCTTTTCGTTTCATTTCATTTTCATCACATTTTTTGTTTGTCATTTTGTTATGTAACAAAACGACAAACGAATAATGGAAACAAAAATTGTTCATTCTGTGCCCATCTCTGCTAGTGAGATTTGGAAGGGATCAGCAAGTATCAACAAGAGGCTTGATGTCTTCCAACAGAGGTACCCCCACTGAATTTTAAAGATCCAATATCTTGTCCACATCGCCAATGAGGAGGTGCTCCAAAGGAGTGATTAATGTAAACTTCATAATATTGCTGCATGCAAAAGCCTCCAACTGGCTGACCAAATTTTTCATATGGAGAACAGTTAGATTCTTAAGGTAGCTATGATTTGTACCCTCCCTGATGCACCAAACAACAATGAGGATGTCCTCAAATAACATGGCAAATAACAATGATGCAAGACCCGAGACATTACATTTTACATAGGAGGATACTGCAACACTTGCAGAAGGCCAAATGAGGTGGAGAATCCTTGGTACCCATTCTGCTACTGTGAAGGTTCACATATATCTACTAACGGTTCCACAGATGAATGATGGCTCGAGGCACCAAGTTCTTCAAAATGCAACAAACTTTTATTAAAATTATTCAACACAACAGGCTCTGGTGTTTTCTTTTCAACATTAGACAACTCGGGATAACAGGGACAAGTTCCAATAAAATGGGGTAGCTGAAAACTGTCAGTCAACAAATCTTTTATGAACGGATTACTCGGTTTTACTTGTGGGGTACGAAACTTGCTGCCAATAGCGGTCCAGCACACCGAGTGCCGCAGCAGTGATGGCGAACCAGCTGCACTTGATGATCCCTGCCCAAGCCAGGGATCGATCCTGCAGTACCCACCCCTACAACACCACCGGCACTTCCTCGGTAAGGTGTGTTTGTCGAATCAGGAGGAGGTAGAGGCAACCCGACATCAACTCTCTTCTCTATCATAAGCTCTGTTTGTGTTGTTTTCTCCATTACCCTCCTCTCTGTCTGAACCTCTTAACAGTTATTCCAACTGTCTTTCCCTTCTCGTGCTCTAAAGTCTTGTGCCTCTCCACTTGCACCCCCACATCGAACTTCTGTGTCTCTCAACTCTCTGCTTGCACTCCTACATCAAACCTCCGGGACCACACCTGCATGCTTACCTCCTGTCTCTGTATCCAAACCTGTGTTCCCACACCTCGTTTCTCCACCTTAGTCATCACCCCTTCCTTACCTCCCACCTGTATTCCAACATTTACTTTCCAAATTCCTAATTCCATTGTTTGTATTCCTATGTCATCTGTCTTTATAACCTTCTCCTCTACTTGTATTCCTAAGGAACATTTTACTTCATTTCCTTCTCAATTTTCCACTTCCTCTACCATTGCAAAGAACCCTTCTACTACTTCCTTTCTTTCTACCTCCTACCCTTCCAATACTTCATCTTCATTTTTATCTCTCTCTTTCCCTTCCACTTTCATCTCAGTATTTTTATCAGTCTCTTCTGGTTATTTAAATGTCTCCTTGAGTCCACCTTGCTTCACTGGTTCCTCTGTTCTCCAGGGTATGTCTGTCTCTCTTGCGGACGGTCCCATCTCTCTCACACAGCTACATAGTAAGAAGTGGATGAGAGAGAGAGAGAGAAAAAAGAGAGAGAGAGAGTAACAACAACTACTATAACTAGCCCCTCAGAGCAGGACAGAACACAAAAGAACTGTATTGCAGATCAGTTCATCATCAACCAAAAAGTGGGTAAACTAATTTGGCTTCTATTGGTAGTTTCACTTTATGCATCACTGCATTTTAAGATCCTTCTGGTATATATAGGACTGCCACGTAACCGAGTGTAGGTGACCCTGTCCTTATGACCTACTGCTGAAATTCTATTTATTTCCATATTAAGTTGCTCCAAAATACTCATTGAATCTATGGAAGTTATAGAGGAATTGACTCACTAAATCTCCATAGATTCAATGGTCCTGCTTTAGCTGTGACTTGCTAGACTAATAAACAGGATGGCAGCCAATATGTTCTCCAGCAATACTGTAGTCATAAAGTGAGCCTAAAGAAATGTAGTCATAAAGAAAAGTTAATATTAAAATCACTAAGTCAACAACATTTAAAGAAAATATTTATAAAATGTTCTATAGATGGTATTTAACACCTGATAAGCTGGCTGAAATGTATATAATATCCCATGTTTGTTGGAAATGTAACAAAGGGCAGGGATTTTTTCTCCATATGTGGTGGGTGTATAAGACGGCAAAAAAAATTACTGATGTATAGTACAAACATTTATCTTACAAACTATCTTAATTAATCTTGAGCTAAAACCAGATATGTTTTTTACTGTCTATGATACAACAAAAAACCAGCTAATTACGAAGGTGTTAAACTGCGCAGAAATGAACAAGATCTCAGCATTACTGAAACCAGATGGACATTATGAAGAATTCAAAGAAAGATGGCATGATTTCTACATTTTTAGATCAATATTATAAGTCAAACTAAGTTCCCTGTTTAATTTTTGAGTAATTGAAATAGTTAAGGATCATATATTGTTACGATGAGATGCACATTTTGTTTGAGAAGATTAGAATCGTTCCAATTATTTTTCCTTTTTGCTTTATAACTTTTTTGTTTGAAAACTATAAATAAATAAATAAATAAATAAATAAATAAATAAATAAATAAATAAATAAATAAATAAATAAATAAATAAAGTGAGCCTGCAGGGCAACCTCCTACTTTCCCTCTGAGGTCAATACTAAAACGGGGGGGGAGGGGGTATCGACAAAGTTCTCAAGTCTCATTTCTATACTTCTGCCTTCTCCCCCTCTGTTGACCAACTTGCTTTCTCTTTCTGACTCCTCCTTGACTGAACATATTTTTTCACAACAATTTTCCACTGTTTTATTTTCTCCTACTTTTCCACTCCACCCCTTCTGTCCTTCTCTCTTGACTCCCATTGTCACACGTCCTGTAATCTGTGTGCCAGTAGCAGATGATGCAAATGTTGTGGAGTTTTGGATGCTAATGGAAGGGATTGGTTAACAATTGAATTTTTGTAGAAAGGTGGGTTTTTGTTTTTATGTTTTGTTTTGTTCCCTAACAAAACAAAAAACGATCTTCCCCTTCAAAGAAAAACAAAAAGAAACAAAATGAAAAATTTTGGTTCATTCTGTTTCGTTTTTCATTTTCTTAAAAAATGAAAACCCTGTGCCACCCCCCCCCAAAGCACCTGATTGGGTGGGGAAAAGCAAGGGCTTTTAAAACTTTTTTTTTGCCACCAAAGCCCCACGCACCAGCTGATCAGTGCTTCTTTTGACAGCAAAAAGTTTTAAAAGCCTGCGCCATTCCCCCCAACGTGCCCGATTGGTTGGGGGAAAAGTGCAGGCATTTTAAAATTTTTGTCAACCACTGAAGCCCCATGCACCAGCTGATCAGCGCTTGTGGGGGCAGCTGGCAAGACTCCACCTGCTGCAACCTGTCAAAAACAATAGATTAAAAATAAAAATGAAACAAATGAAAAACGCAATGATTTTTTTTAAAAAATCATTTCAAATGAAACAAACTGTAATGAAACAAAAAATGAAATGAAACACCATTTTTGTGTTTCATGCCCATCTCTACTAAATACCAATTAGCTAGTTTGCAACATCTAGACAGATGTTTGGAAACAGGAAAAAAGAAAGTGATGTAGCTGGGAAAGTGAAGCTATGTGCTGGACAGAGTAGTTATGGGAAACCAGATCTAAATTGCAGCCCAGTAGTTTCTTGTACATAGCTTTATTAAAGCAGATGGCACATTGTCAACAGTTGGGGGTATCTCATCATGCACTGATGGGGTATGGTACCCCCATATACACCCGTGCATTGCCTTCTGAAACTAGCCAATCCAAAAGATAGTTTACACTTTTTTAGTACAGAGTTTTGTCCCTGATGCTAATGAAGAAATTTGAACAGAAACTTAATTCTTCTTCCCTGTAACTTCCAGCTGTTTTTTGGCCTATTCCCTACATTCCATGGAACAGGCTTTCTTCTTGTTCATGAGTAATGCTTCATTAAACTAGGTTTTCACCTATGACCTGATTCTCCAAATACTCCTCAAGTAACAGAGTTCTTAAACTAGAAACAAGATTAAATAGCTCCTATAAATCCCTCCTGACAGAAGGATTACAAATTTGATTCTTAGTTTCCACATCACTAAACATTCTCAATGGTAAATGCAACAGAAGGTCACATTATAAACAGGCAGTGAATGTGCAGAGAAGGAAAGAGAAAAAAAACCATACATCAGTACAGGAAACTATTCTGGCATCTTCAGTCCTTCTCAGTGTTCAGAAGGAATGAACTTGTTTGTGCTTATTAAACACTGTTGTTTCGAAGCCACACTATGTTGAAATGTTTCTCATGCACAAAGGGTGAAACCAAAACAAAACAAATATTTATTGGAAAGCTACAAAGTGATGCATAATTTAAAAAGGTGCATTTGATCAAATGTAAACACCTGCAAATTACTTCAGCATGTTTTTATAATGAACAACTAAATTATTAAAATTTCAGCTGCAATCAGGATAGCCAGTGGAAGGCTTTTAATAAGGGAGAGGAGAAACTTGATTCTGCAAGTGGGCTGCAGCCCTCCTAGAGGTAATATAGGGATCCATAATTAATAGGTACATACTTTGCATTTCTGTTTTCTAGATACTTTGCTCTTTAGGTGCACTTTTTTTAGAAAGCTGGGGTAAAAAAGCTTGTCCTACCATTAGGCAAAATGAGGAAGCTGCCTTAGATCTTTTTGATAAAAAGATTGAAAATGATGATTTATTATTGTTAGTTATTGCTTGGAGGACTTGTTTCTTTGTTGCCTTGGTTTTCCTTTTTTAAAAACATAGGCACAAAAATAATTTTGTAAACCTTAAGTATAATGCATATGAATTAGAAAAAGGAGAGTTTTCTACCATGCCTTAGGCTGCCAAATGTCTTGGTTCCCAATGTTATTTGTTTTCATAGTTCAGCTGCTCTCCAGTATGAAGATAGATGGCAATCTTCTCTACAGAGTTTAAACAGAAGGGAAGGTTCACTAGAACAAGAGATTTAAAAACCTTTGGGAGGAACAGAAATGATTGATTTTTTTTTTCAATTCCAACATCATCACCACAGGCAACTTTTCAGTATTTGGAAAATGGAAAATTGAAATTTGAAAAACGCAGAAAGAATTGTCCAATCAAATATCTTCTCTTTGAGGATGGGTGAAATGGATTCTAAATTAAGATTTTGCTCATCAGAATGTCAAGAAATTCTTATACGCAAGTCTGCAATGTGTAGTTTTACACATGAGGCAGCTGATAAAATAAGAAAATATATCAGGCAAAATCCATAAAATCAAAACAAGAAAAGAAAAGTCAAGACAAAAATATGTGGCATCTTAAATGCTAACTATTATATTTTAATGTGAGCTTTTCCTTATCAGACATACAGGAAAAATGAAATTCTGGATGAAATATCAAACAACAAGTAAAATTAAAAACAAACACATACTACAGAAATGTGCATCCATGTGCATTGAGTATGCTTTATCCACAAGCCATTTAGAAATGACAAAGGAAAACAAATTACACTGGGAGCTACCTTATTATAACTAATCATGAATGCAATAAATCCAGAGTAATATCCTTGTATGACAACAATAAAAAGCACATATACATTAAACAGGCCTGAATCTATTGGTATTTACTGTGTCCAGGTGTGTCTTGGTCACATGTGCAGTTAATTTATTAAAATTTGTAACCAATAAAGAAACACAGCAATTGGGAGAGGTCTAGAAATAATAATTATAGTTTCAAAAACAAAGAAAGGAAGATGGAAAAGGAAAGGAGAAGGATGGGGTAGAAAAGTATCAATGAGAACATAATAAGAACGTAATTGTGTTATGGTCACTGTTCCCTATTGGATCAGTCACATTAACATTTTGCACCAGATCCTGTGTATTACTCAGGATCAAGTCAATAAGTTTTGTACCTCTAGTTGAGTCTTCAACCATTGGTTCCAGGGAACAATCATTTAGCATATCTAGGAACTTATCTCTTTATCATGTGCTGAACAGTTCACCCCGTTTATGTGAGGGTAATTGAAATCCCCACTATAACCAGACTTCCCTTCTTGGATGCCTCCTTTACAACATTCCCCAAATGCCAGTCTCCCTCACGGGCTTGATTGGAGACCGATAGCATATGTCTACTGTTAGACCATCCTTCTGGCCTAATACTCTTACCTACAGAGTTTCTAATGGTGACTCCAAATCACCTAGATATTCCGATATGTACAATTTTATCACTTCTTTGACATACAAGGCTGTACCACCTCCCGTTTGCCCCTTCCTGTCCTTCCTGTATAGTTTATTAGCATAACTGTATCCCATTGGCCATCATTCATCAACCAGTTTTTAGTGATGTGAATAATATCAATATTTTTATCTATTGCTAAATATTCCAGCTCCCCTATTTTGTTCCTGAGGCTTCTGGCATTTGCATACAAGCATTTATAGATGCTTTTCTGATGCAGTCTTTTGAGTTCAGTTGCATAATTAGCCTGCCTCTTGCATCCTTCTGCTGGAGAGCTGATGACTAGCTCCTCGGTCTGCTCAGTAATTATTGCATCCTTTTCACTACTCAAGTAGACACTTTCCGGAACCGGATGCTGTCCAGCTCCTGTTGGCTTTCCCCCAGTTATCAGTTTAAAAGCTGCTCTGCAGCCTTTTCAATATTGAGGGCCAGCAATCTGGTCCCCTCATGGTTCAAGTGCAACCCGTCTCTCCTGAACAGGTTTGGCCTGTCCCAAAATGTTCTCCAGTTCCTAACAAATCTGAAGCCCTCCTCTCGACACCATCACCTCATCCACATATTGAGGCTTCTGAGCTCTGCCTGCCTGGTTGGTCCTGCACAAAAACAGGCAGCACTTCTGAAAATGCTACCTTGGAAGTCTGGGACTTCAATCTTCTTCCTAGCAACCTGAATTTGGCTTCCAGGACTGACCACTTTGCCTTCCCAACATCATTGGTACCAGCATGGGAGACTCAGCTAATTTCATTGTGCACATGTTGTACATTGACAATAAAGGTATTATTATTATTATTATTATTATTATTATTATTATTATTATTATTATTATTATTATTATTATTATTATTATTATTATTATTATTATTATTATTATTAACATGTACCATGATCACTGGCTCCTTCCCAGTTCTCTCTAACAAACTATCTAGATTTCTTGTGATGTCTGCAACCTTTGCACCTGGCAGGCAAGTCACCATACAGCGATCATGCACATCACAAATCCATCCCTCTGTATTTCTAATGATTGAATCACCTAGTAAATGAAAGGTTCCCATCATTATTATTTCAATAAAAGGATTCCCAGTATCATTACTGCATGAGAGTGCATTGATGTAATTGTGTGGTACAGCAAAACATTCTACAAGGCAGTTCTCAAAATGGGGGACAGCTCAAACAAAATTACTGGCTCCGTGGGCGGTTTATCTGCCCGACAGAGCCGATTTGTCCTCTCGCAAGGAGGTGCGAGAAGGGCAGGATGATTCAGCGCATCCAGAAGGGAGGGGGAGGAGCACCCTATAAAAGGGTGGCTCTGACCCCCTCCACCAGGCAGTTCTCATCTGGCATTCCCTGCCTGCCCACCTTTAAGGACTAGTGTGAGTGTAACTGGTCACCTTCGGGGGCCGGATAGGAATTTTTGACCCACACTCTGAATTGGCTGTTGAAAGCGGGGGGTTTTCGCCTATCCCACACTGGTGCCTGGGCAGTAGGTAATTTCATCTTAATACTTTGGTCACACTGGTGGCAGAAGCTGATGGAGGGCAGTGGTGAGTATGCAAGAAACATCTGTCCCCAAGTATCCAATAACCAAGGCACTGCCGATCAGGAGGTCACAGTGTCTGGGTGGATACAAGGGGATGCCTCCCTGTGCTGGGGATAACCCAGCTTTATGCTATTAAATGCAGGGAGGGGTAATGACATCAACTGGCCTGGGGGGTGCCATTGGCTGATTGCACCACCTGGGGGTTGCGTCTCGCCCAATATGCCCAGTTGGAGGGGTCCTAGGTGACCCCAGGGTTCCAACCATGAATGCTAATGCCAGGCCCCTCCTGTTGTTGTTGAGTTAAAGTTGTGTTTAATAAAGTGTGGCCCAGTTAAACCACATTTCCTGCCAAGTGGGAGGGCAATAATAATTCTGGAACTGGACTTCAGATAAGTGTCAAACTTGTCACATATGCTTGTCTGCTCTTGCTCCGCAAAACTTGGGAAATTTGGGCCAGTATATTTGAGTTCCATTTTTTCTTCTTAAGAAGTAAAACTGTTACACTCCCCTATAGGAGCTGTAATATTAATTCTCCAAAGACATTCAAAAGTATAAAACAATGACCTTGCCACCAGCAAGAGTATTCCAAATAGAAGTGCTGCAGTTTCATGGTCTGGGAAGGTGATGTTTGGTAAAGAAAAAGGCTTATTTTAAAGAAAGTAATGGAGTGATGGTCCTTCAAAAAAAGATGAGTGTTTTCAGTAAGCATGCTCTCAGGATTTCTGAGACCAGGCTCCTGACACAAGTATTCAAAGTGGGAATCTACTCCAGGTCTGGAGCAATCTGATTTTTAATTGATCCAATTCACTGAGTCTCAGGAGGAGAAGTTTTAAACCCCTTCCTGGCTGAATTGCATTCATAATGGCAAAGGGGATCTGTGTACAATTGTGAAAACATTTAGTACGTTAGAAAAAACAATAGAGAGTGAATATTTAAAAGTTCACTCAAGTTAAGCTGTCAAATTACCTCCCCCACCTTTATGGTTGGGGGGAGAGGTAATTTAGGCTTTGGTTCCTATATCCTGTTATAGTTTCAACCATTCCCCTCAATTTTGTCAATTGAAAAAACGCAATAAATATTATGTGCCATTAAGTCACTTCTAGTATGTTGGGATGGGCACGAACTGAAAAAATGGCAATTTGTTTTGGTTTGGTTCGTTTTAAAGTTCAGTTAGTTTTGTTTGGTTTTTAATGATTTTAAAAAAAATATTCATTTCATTGTTTTGACTTGTTATTCTTTTTTTCTTCTCAAGAACTGACCACATGGCCCCTTAGTCCGGGTTGGCACTTCTTTTTATTATTATTATTTTCTTTATTTTAGAGTACCGACCCAGCCACCCCTGGGGCTGGATCACCGCTCCTTTTTATTTTATTTGTTTTTTGGGGGGGTTAAAAGTCCCCAGCAGGGGCTTTTTGAGGCAGTGACCCCAATGCACCCATCTTGACTATTGACATTGGTTTTGTCAACATTCATGCTGTCCTTGCCTATGCAATCTTTTTTCTGCTCACAATATAGGTACATTATTTTGCAACAATATGAGGCTATTTCCTGGATTTTTTAATTCTGGACATGCAGCACAATATCCCACATCCCACATTTTTTTTAGTCCTGTTTTTAAATTGTTTTATTTGCTGTTGATTCTGTTTATATATATTTTTTGTAAACCGCCCGGAGTTCCCCCTGGGAAGACGGGTGGTATATAAGCTCAATAAATAAATAAATAAATAAATAAATAAATAAATAAATAAATAAATAAATAAATAAATCCATTAGCTGAAGTTTTTTTTTAAAAAAACTGAATCTAAAATGTTGTCCATGCTCAATTGTCAGCCATATGCCATGCATTACTATGTCGATAACATTGTAACATTGTCTCCCTGGAGTTACCAGGAGTGATCTATCTTTTGAGTGTTGTAAAATAAGTCTTTTGGCAATTGTAAGTGCACAGAGAATCCATTTGCACTGGCTGGTGGTTAATCTTCCAAGAGCAGGCAAATAAAAAGTACATGAACATAAAGGGTGTAATATGAGTATTAACATCTGCCCAAAATGACATCAGCCCAAAATAAGCCCATGATTAGGTACGCCCATAGGAGATGATGGAGAGATACAGAAGAATTGCAGTACAGGCATTTAGATGAGTTGCTTGGATCTTTCAGGGCATAGTTTTGTGGTGTCCAATATGCTCTGAACTAGAGATGGGCACGACTTAGCGGTATTCCCGTTTCCGTTTCCGTTACTCGGTTCCGTTATGGAACGGAAACGGTAACGGGAATTACTCCGCCAGACTTCGAGCTCGAACCGACGAACGATTTGTCGTGCTCGTTACTTGCATCGCGCGATGCCACGCGGCACAGAAAAAAAGTTTTTAAAAGTTAAAAAAACCCAGTTCCCGGCCAAAAAGCAGGCGGAAAAATGCCTGCCGTGCCTCAGGGCACCTACCGGAGGGGGGGTTGTTTCTGGAGGGGGGGTCCCGGCCTCCCCCCCCTCCATCCTGGGCTGCTCTGGTCTGGTGGGACTCGCCGCAGGCTCGCAGCCAGCAAAAAGCCCAGTCTCACCGCCGGCCGCCGCAATTAAAGCGCAAGCAAGCGGCACGGACAGCACAGGAAAAAACTTTTAAACTCTCCCCCCACCCATTCCCGGGCCAAAAAGCAGGCGGAAAACTGCCTGCTTGACTAAGGGCGCAGGGCACCTACCGGAGGGATGGTTTGTTTCTGGAGGGGGGGTCCCGGCCTCCCCCCCCCTCCGTCCTGGGCTGCTCTGGTCTGGTGGGACTCGCCACAGGCTCGCAGCCAGCAAAAAGCCCAGTCTCGCCACCGGCCGCCACAATTAAAGCGCAAGCAAGCGGCACGGACGGCACAGGAAAAAACTTTTAAACTCTCCCCCCACCCATTCCCGGGCCAAAAAGCAGGCGGAAAAATGCCTGCTCTTGACTAAGGGCGCAGGGCACCTACCGGAGGGATGGTTTGTTTCTGGAGGGGGGGTCCCGCCTCCCCCCCGTCCTGGGCAGCCGGACTCGAGTCGCCATGCCATGCGGTGCGGGCGGGGGATCCAAAATGGGGCGGCGAACGCAATATTGTTTTTGAAATCGTGGTCCAAAAACACACAAGCACAACAGAAACACACGGAAATTTATAAACTGCCAGATTTTTCACAGTAGCAGTGGGTTTTTTCTTGCAACAAAATGTCTCTCCTCTCCTCCTCTGTACTCCATTGATTTTATTTTATTTTATTCTTTTTACACCTGCGCAGTGTGCAATGATGGGCTGGCCCAGTGGCCTGGCCAGCCATGTGGGAGGGGACGACCATGCAAATTTTTGGAGCCATCCCACCAATCGCATGGCCATTTGGCCATGGAGACTTCTGGGATGTGCCAAAAAGCCCCCTAAAACCTGCCCTAGCCCCCTAACCCTAACCCTAATCCTTGACTCCTTACCCATACGTCACAGACTGTCTTCTTAGTGGGTCAGAGAGGCACCCAGAGGTGCAACCCACTAGCCCACCGTAACCTTACCCGTCACTAGCCTAACCCTAGCCCTTGCACTAACCCACCTTAACCCTAAGCCAGATCTACTTGCATTGCACTACACGCAAGTACGATTCCCTTCTTTGTGGGACATAGCAGGTGCAACCCAGTCGTCCTTGACGGAGGGTCGTACCAGTGGACTGGTCTCACTGTCTGCAAGTGGTATGCATATCCATATGGTTATGCATGCCATTTTGCAGCAGCAGGTGAGGAGGGGAGACCCCCATGTTGAGGGGTCTCTTGGAGCCTGCTGCTTCCCCTTCCTAGTGGGTGAGGATAGGAGGCACCCACGGGTGCCTCCAGGAGCCCGCTTTCCCTTTATAGCGGGCCAGAGGAGGCACCCACCCCACAGAGGTGCCTCCAGGAGCCCGCTACCCTCCCAAAAAAACCAGTACTAACAAAAACGAAAAAACGAACCGACTAATTTTTGCGATTTTTCGCGAAAAACGGAAACGAGCTGAAACGGAACCGGCCCGACTAACAACAACTCGAAAAAAAAATTTTTGAAGTCGTGCCCATCTCTACTCTCAACACTATCTGATGCTGGAGAAATCATATGTTAAGATCAATAGATACCTCAAGTACTAGCTAGCACTGGCTCCACTGGTTAGGGAAAACAGCACAATCCATTTCCCATTTGCATTCATTCCTAAGAAATTATGTGTAGTATTTCTTAACCCAAAGCAGATATTGATTCCTTTTCCCGAACTGGTTCAATATTCATGTGCAAAAGCACAGAAGACTAATAAATATTCAGTGCTGCTGGACCAGACGTGGTCATGAGCTTTCCAGGACAACTGAAATTTGCCCCAGCACATTGTCAGTTAGCCACAATTAGGATGAGTTATGCTGACCTTCATAAAACATTTGTATTGCAACCTCTAAGGTGCACAGGCTTAGAGGTTGCAATACAAATGTTTTATGAAGGTCAGCTCAGCATAACTCATAACACACCCACATGCAGTTTTCCTACCCCCACAAACACATTGTGACCATTTTTGTCCTGGTCGTGATGGGACTCTTGTCAGGCAATGTACTTTCATGGATGCGCACCTCACACATGCACAGAAAAGAGCTCCATGCCGCAGGGTGAAAACTAGAGTGCAACCATAAGTAATCATTTTCTGACTATTGTGTAACCTGGTTTTCAAAATCATTTTTTAAAATTACTGCAGTCACTTTCCCTGATGATGATGATGATGATGATGATGTGAAGTCAAGTTGATGCTGACTGAGGGCAATCAACTAGGCAAATTTGGAGCACTCATTTTCATCAAGAACTGTGCAGCCAGTGGCTGTTTAGCTGCCCATACTCCGGTCTGGGAGTGGATATTACTGATTGAGGTCAGTACCATAGACACCTGCATGCTGCTCATTTTCCAACTTCTTTTTGACACACCACCAACAAGGGCTAAGATGTAAGATTAAAAAGCACTTCTCAGAATAATTTTGTTTCTTACATTGCAAGCCATCCTCTCTCCATGTAACTAAGAACAAGATCCATTGAACTGAGTGGTACTTTCTCCTGAGCAAACATGTATGTGATGGCACTTGATAGGAACTAGAAACAGGAAACAGCTCCCAAAATACCACAGTCAACATTTAATGGATGCCATGACAGCTTTGGATTCCAGGGTGAGGGAGTAAAAAAGAAAACTACATTCCCTATGTCTGATCCGGAGATTAATTATTGTGATTTACTTCCACCCACCAGTATAGCACAAACTGAATACATCTTTATGTTGAAGATATCATTTTAGCAGTCAACATTTCAATCAAAAATATATATAGCTATTAAGTAAAATGAAAAAATATACCTTGCAGGGGAATATCATTACTATTTCTACAATGGTGAATAGATTCACTAAAATGTAGCGATAAATTTAGAGATTAAGTGGAAGTGACATTTCTGGAACTGGAACTCACCAATCAGCTCTTCATAACCAAAAATAGAAAAAAAGATAATTATACCAAGAGATGAGCTATAAGAGTCGTTTACCAAAGAATCAGTTACATCTCACTGCCAGAAGTTAATTAAACTAATCAAACGTAAGGTTCTACTTTATGTTAAACATGATGAATGGAAGTGTTACTCAGAAGATTGTTTCTTTCCATCAGTTTCTGTGAAACTAAAGGGTCTCATTTCCTTATTCATAGAAAAGTGAAGATACTACAACTATAATTCACTGCAATCATTTATATGTCTAATCAGGAGTAAGTATCATTGAAATCTTTTTAAAAAGACTTTTCAAAAAAAAAACAGCAAAAGTAAAATTCAGATATTAACATTGTATAATGATTAACAATGACAGCTAGCTGGTGAGATGCCAGGGCACATGACAATTGCACATACACACATGCACACACTCATGCTTTAAATATCCTGTATGATGTAGTGAACAGTGATGGATTAAGGCTTAAGAGACCTGGGTTCAAATCCCCACTTGGCCACAGAAACTCATTGGTGAGGGCACAAGTGGTAAAACTACCATATTTTTCTATCTATAAGATGTCACAATATACAAGATTAGCACCCCCTACGTTTTTGAACCCAAAATTAACAAATCCTGCCAGAAATGAAGGGACGGGGAAGAGAACCCAAACTGATGGCAATGAATGAGCTGAGCTGAGTCCCTGCCCCACTAAGGTTTCCCTTCCTTTCCAGCAGCTCATTCACTACTACCAGTTTGGGTTCTCCTACACACACACACACACACACACACACACACACAGAGAGAGAGAGAGAGAGAGAGAGAGAGAGAGAGAGAGAGAGAGAGAGAGAGATGTTTCCCTTCGTTTCCGGCAGCTTTCACTGACCTCCACTGTTTTATTTGTTTGTATGTCTTTGCAGAAATTGTACCCATCTTTTCAGCAGGGAAAGGCTCAGTGGTTGAAATAAATGCCTTTCCATGCTGAAAAGATGGCTCTGATTTCAACCCCTTACTTGGGGATGTAACCACCCCATTCTGGAGGCATGCCTTCCGTTCAGGGCACTTTCTGGCCAGGACAGGTGGTTAAACCACACCAGCCACAGGCACTAACCATACCAGCCCCAACGGAGGTAACTGAGGATGACGAAGGCTGGGACTAACCATGAGGAAAACTGATGGGAACTGAGCCACCTGATAGACTGGAAAATTGGGAGAGGGTTGTTATTGCTTCATCCTTCTCTGTACCCTACTCCCCAGACTCATTAAATCAAGTTCAAACAGGTCTGCTAGTATGGAATTCATGGAAACTATGGCAGAAGAGATTTTGCCTGCCAACCCAGTTCTTGGAGAACTGTGTTCCTCACATATAATACTGTAATTAAAATTAGGAGTCACAAGATGCTATTGTGTGACTTAAAGATCTCTGTGTCTAAGAAACATTGATCAAAATCAGACTATGTAATTGCTTTTTCAGAGAAGAGCATGAATTTGTCCAGAACAATTTGACTACCTAATGAGTGGACCCAAAATAGCACCAATCCAAAGGAAAAGATTCTTCATGGTCCAATCCATTCCCACTTCCAGCCAACACAGCAGTGCCAAGATTGTGAAACTAGACTACTGAAAACAGAGAAGAACAGTATCCATGACTTCCTCACAGCCACATAATAAGAGGGTTGGGCTATCAAAGTTTAAAATGCTGGCAGGAACAAGTAAATGACTTATACAGTGGTACCTTGTATAAAGGAATTAATTTA
The DNA here is from genome assembly GCA_023846285.1 of Phrynocephalus versicolor. Taxonomy (NCBI): domain Eukaryota; kingdom Metazoa; phylum Chordata; class Lepidosauria; order Squamata; family Agamidae; genus Phrynocephalus; species Phrynocephalus versicolor. The sequence goes on along the minus strand of JAHTLZ010000023.1, from coordinate 5,904,822 downwards.
TTCCAAATGAAATTATGTTAAGCAAATTTTCCTTTATACAAGTTTCCCATAGGAATGCATTGAAAACGGAGCAATCCCATTTTTATGTTGTATGGATTCGCCCCATAGGCAATTATGTTAAGCAAATTTCCCCTATCTCCAGAATTTTTATGTTGTACAGATTTTATGTTATACAAACCATTTGTTATACAAGGGTCCACTGTACCTCAATGTCAGATGAACCTTGGTGTGATTGTTTGTGATAATCACATTCACACTGGTAGTAATCCTTTCAGGAATAAATGTAATGATGGGACCACCACATACTCAAACTACCAAGTGGTGTTATGAAGTTTTACAGAGCTCTGAGGTTCTTATTTGAGTGCACACTTTTGACTGGGACACCAGTGTTTGTGTGACCATTCCTAGTTTGCATGAAAAGGACAAATAAAGCTGTGTAAAATAAAATAAACCCGCTCTCTTTTGCTATATATCTTCAACAAGAAACAGCAGTTGGGAACAATAATAGTCAGAAGACTGTAAATACTGTATATAAAGCAGGCCTGCCCAACAGGTAGACTGGGAGCTACCAGTAGCCCGTGAAGGGTTCAAAATAGAGATGGGCACGACTCAAAAAAATAATTTTTCATTTGTCGTTTTTCATTTAGGGGTCCGTTTCGGTTCGTTTTGATTTTTTGGGGGGTTTTGCACATTTTTCATTTTCGTTTTTCATTTTGTTAGCATTCTTTTCAATGCAATGTGTCTGCCGTAACGAAAACGAAAAACACGGCAAAATTTTTCGTTTCGTTTCCGTTGTCGTTTTGCTTCTGAAAAATTTTTCGTTTTCGTTTTCGTTACAAAACGAAACAAAAAACGAAAATGAAAACGAAAATTTTGCTGAGTCGTGCCCATCTCTAGTTCAAAAGTAGCCCACCAGCTATCAATAAAAAGGGAGGGGATAAATTCTCCACCCCTCCTTCCCCCATCCCAAGGACCACCACTGCCCCAGCAAACTTCTGGTTCTGCCAGCCCAACATCTCAGCTAAGCAGGGCAGTTCAGGGGCCATGGCACATTGAAATCTGTTCCCTCCAGAATAGATTAATTGGTTTTCAATGCATTCCCATGAGAAACTGCTGCTCTACTTACAATATTTTTTTACGTATGAGCATGTGTTCAGAAAGGATAAAATTCGTAAGTAGAGGTTTTAGTGTAGTAGCCCTCAGGCACTTTGGGCTGGAAAAGTAGACCTCGGCCTGTTCAAAGTTGAACAGCCCTGATATAAAAGATACCTTACCCTAAAATTCTTCAGAACACACAGCTGACATCGGAATGATTCCTACTGTAACCTGTCCTGCCCTTGTTCCTTTCCTCTCACTGGAGTCATCCCATGCCCTTCAGCAAAAGAAAGTGAGTTGGAAGAACATTTTCCCACTAGAGATGGGCACGACCAGGGAAAATGACGTTTTCGAGTTGTCGTGTGTCGGAGCCGGCCCGTTTCGGATCGTTTCTGTTTTTCACAATTTTTTTCAAAAATTTGTCGTTTCGTGTGTCGTTTTTTCGTCTGTCCTTAGTACTGGTTTGGGGGGTAGCGGGCTCCTGGAGGCACCTCTCTGGGGTGGGTGCCTCCTCTGGCCCCCTATGAAGGGAAAGCGGGCTCCTGGAGGCACCTCTCTGGGGTGGGTGCCTCCTCTGGCCCGCTATGAAGGGAAAGCGGGCTCCTGGAGGCACCTCTGTGGGTGGGTGCCTCCTCTGGTCCGCTACAAAATGGCATGCACAGCCAATTGGATATGCATACCAAATTGAGTGTGGAGGCACCTCTTTTGGGTGCCTCTCTGTAGACCGCAGGCCCACTGCTATTGCATCTGGGCACTCTGTGGTCCACTAAGAAGGGAAGTGTACTTGTGTGTGTAGTGCAATGCGAGTACACAGATCTGGCTTAGGGTTAGGGTTAGCGCAAGGGCTAGGCTTAGGGTTACGGGTAAGGTTAGGGTGAGTTCGTGGGGTGCACCTCTGGGTGCCTCTCTGACCCACTAAGAAGGACAGTGTACTGGCGTATGGGTTAGGGTTAGGATTAGGGTTCGGGTTCGGGCTACGGTAGTGGGCTTTTTATGCCCGAATGACACATCCCAGAAGTCTCAGTCAAAACCTGGTCAAGTGGCCATGCAATTGGTGGAATGGCTCCAAAAATTTGCATGGTCCACTCCCATGGACAGCCCATCATCATTGCGCACTGCGCAGGTATAAAAAAATAGAAATAAAAATAAAATAAAATAAAATCAATGGAGACGTTTTGTTGCAAGAAAAACCCACTGCTGCTACTGTAAAAAATTCAGGCAGTTTTAAAATAGCTATTTTCATGGGTTTTGTGATGGCTTTGGTGTGTTTTTGGACCACCAAGATTTCAAAATAAATATTGCTTGCGGTCGCCCCATTTTGGATCCCCCGCCCGCACCGCATGGCATGGCGAGTTGGCCCAGGAGAGGAGAGGGGGGAAGGCTGGGAGACACCCCCCCCAGAAACCACCCCTATGGTAGGTGCCTTCAGGCAGGCAGATTTTCGCCTGCTTTTTTGGCCGGGCCCGGGATCAATCTTTTTTTTTTTTTTTTTTACTTTTTAAAACTTTTTTTCTGTGCCGCGCCGCACCGCTTGGCGAGTTGGCAAGACGACGAGGATGATTGTGCAGCCCAGGAGAGGAGGGGTGAGGCCGGGGACACCCCCCCCCAGAAACCACCCCTCTGGTAGGTGCCCTCAGGCAGGCATATTTTCGCCTGCTTTTTTGGCCGGAAATCGGGTGTTTTTTTATTTTTAAAACTTTTTTTCTGTGCTACTTGGCATCGCGCGATCGCTGCAATGCCAGGAACGACAACGACAAATCAGACCCAATTTTTCTTTAGTCGGTTCGAGTTCGAGTTCTGGCGGAGTAATTGTCGTTACCGTTTCCGTTACGTAACGGAAACGAGGAACGAAAACGGAAACGAGGATTTCGCCGAGTCGTGCCCATGTCTATTTCCCACACTTTCTTCTTGTATCAAGCTTCCCCGCTCCACCTTTGGCTCTCCTTCACCCACCCAATCTCTTTTAAAGGGCTGAAAGGCCCCTGCTTCATAGTTGTTCTACACAAATATAAACCCTTCAGCTGTCTTTGTTCTATTTTCCCGGTCATTCTGCCATAGAGAAGCGGATCACAGATTACAATAGGATGAGAAAGAAATTTGTTGGAGGCACATTTCCCTTCAGAAATATCCATTTTACATCTTCTCTGAGTCTGACAGGATGAGACTGTCTCCCTTCAAAAACTGTGGATATATTTAAGTGAAAGAGTAAAATGCACAGACAACCAAACATAAATGACTGAGAGAGTATATTTTTGAACCCTGCACACAAATGAATAAACATTCTTCACGGGAAACACACACACACACACACACACACACACACAAATTTCCTTGCCAAGTTTGTGTTTGTGGTGGCAGGGAGGAGTCTCTGAACTGAATAAGGAACTTGGCAGAAACTAGCGTGATAGCAGAACTTTGAGAAACATAACAGAAATTATAAATTTTCACATTTGTGAGGAAAAGAAAGAAAATGAATGAAGGGACTGGGGCCAGGCTCACATATCCCCTTACTCTGCTACCCTAAGCTCCAGTTCAGTTGTCACCTACAATGTGCACTGCTACCAAGATGCAGCTTGGCCTAAACTTAGGAGCAAGAGCACTGCCACAAGTTACCAGACTGGTAAAATAAACAATTTTATTATTATTATTATTATTATTATTATTATTATTATTATTATTATT
>JAHTLZ010000023.1:5887514-5897514 GCA_023846285.1 Phrynocephalus versicolor | reverse complement strand
GTGTACTTAATTTCCAATGACACTAATTAAAATGTGTCCTTGCCAAGTAGAATTAACCTCCATTAATAAATCAGTTAAATCTTTATTGATTAATCTACCAGTTAATCCAATTAACATTTATTTACATCACATGTTATGGAGCTTGGCCCTGGTATTCAAAATTCAACAGGGGTACTACTTGATGATATAGCTCTTGGCTTTCAGAGGAATTCATGTGCTACTATTTCAATAATCATTACAAGCACCACTATTTTTAAAAGGCCATACATATCCATTTTGTTGCAGAGGACAGTATTATGGTAGTAGCTTCCAAGGTTAGAGCAGCCACATGTCATTTTTTTTAAATAAAGGATAGTCTTCTGGATAACTCAGTGATTTAAGTATCTGTCACTGAGTTATCCAGGAGACCATCCTCTATAAAAAGAGGACATATGACTGCTCTAACCTTGGAAACATAAGGTGAGATAATTATTCCATCTTGTCCGGACCCAACCTTCTCCTGAACTACTGGCCCTTTACTTCACAACTAAAAAGACCTGCCAATTATTTCTGGAAGAGAAGCGACATAATTTTGCCTTAATAAATGGTCCAGACTGCTTGCAGCCATTTCTTCTAAGAACAGCAGAGTCTTTTGGCAATTGGTTTCCCATTCTAACCCACTTTCCTCTCCAACCGATTCCGCCCCCCTCCAATTTCTCCTGCTGCCTGGATAAAACACTATACCAAAACTTTTGCTGCCTCAGATTTGATTTTTACATCCACTCATTTGACCACTGACTTCCATTCCTGGCCCCCAGTTATGGAAGATCAAATACTAGGATTAATAAATTCCTTAAAATCTGGGAAAGCTCCAGTACCTGACAGGGTCCTATGTGAACTTTTAATTAATGACCCTAGTTGGTGGGCAGCTCCTTTGGCTAATCTATTCACCTTGATTGATCAAACTGGGACCTTACCCGACTCTTGGCTATCCTAAATTCTAGTCCCAATTTTTTAAAAAGATGATCCTTCTTCCCCAACTAATTACAGACTGATTAGTCTGCTCTCTACAAAAGGGAAACTTTATGCCAGGCACCTATTAACAGATTGGGCCCAGGAAAAGCATCTTCCCAGTAATGAACAAATTGGCTTCTGTCCAGGATCCTTGACCTTAGATCATGCACTCGTATTATCCTTTCTTACCGAAAATACTCACTTCGTTTTAAGGGCAAACTCTATGCAGCCTTCATTGATTTGCAGGGTGCCTTTGACTCAATCAACAGAGAATTTTTATGGAACAAATTAGCTTCCTGGGGAATTGATCCTTGCTTGCTCTTTTTAATTAGAAAACTTCACTCTTCTTATTCTTGCTGGCTATGGACTAGTCGTGGTTGCACCCTTTCAGATAGGATTCCAATAACTAAAGGTGTGTGTCGGGGCTGTATACTAGCTCTGCTATTATTTAATCTTTTTCTTGCTGACTTACATCCCAATATGAAAAGTTTGCCCCTTGCCTGAATAGCAATACACTACCCATACTGCTCTATGCCGATGACTCGGTTCTTCTTTCTACTTCCAGAATGGGGCTGCGACACCTCTTGACAGCATTTCAAGCCTCCTGTACATCCAATGATTTGATAACCAATTCAGAGAAAACTAAAATATTGGTATTTTCAAAATCCTGGAACCTGGTACCCTGGAGTACCAATAATAGCCCTATTTACAAGTTAAATCATCTAAATATCTAGGGATAATTTTCCTCTATCGTCTTGATTGGACTTTACATAGAAATTCAGCAATTTCACCTAAATGCACTTCACCTAAATGCAGTCGCGCACTGCCATTATAATAGTGGCAACCAGTATATCCCTGCAGCTCTTAAAGTTTTACAGACAAAGCCCATGAGCCAATTTCTGTATAGTGTCCCAATTTGGATCAAAGTGGCCAATGAGAAAATAGACCTGGGCTGCTATCCCATGACCACTAAAACTGCTTCAAACTGCTTGACGACACAGTTAATAAAATTAGGTCCCCATGACCAGCGGACTTTAAAGGGGGGGAAATGCAACCACGCCCACTTAAGCGTGACCCAGCAAGTTTTGCAAGTACCTGGTTTCGAGGTGGTACAAAGCTTGTCTCAGTTCCGATGTGGATTTTTAACTGGTACTTGAGTCCACGGGGACTCAGAAAATCCACATCAAAATCTTTTCATTCCACTGTGTTGTGGTTCCCGCTCATGGGAACACAAAAGATGTGGTTCTATAAACTGTACCTGTAGGGACACAGGAATCGTGTTTTCAACCACGTGACCATTCCTGGGGGAAATCTGCATTTTACTTTGATCCAGATTTTCTGGCCATGGGATAGCAGCCCTGGTTATGGCCTCCTTTTTTAGATGTATTTTGGGCATCCCTAATATGATTAAACTATCAACTATGACCCTTTAGTTGGGTATCCACTAATCTTCGACCATGGCTTGGCCCTTGGCTTTTAAATGCTGGTTAAGCCTTTACTATAATACTTCTCATTCCTTTTAAAAGACCCTTTTACTTCCACTTGGGACAGTCTTTTTGTAATTAACTTCAAAGATTCGATTTTACTCTTGACTCCTTCACAGATTTTGAACTTAACAGAGCTCATCTGATCATAAAGACAAGATTACTATCCTGTCACAAGTCTGATTTAGACAGGAAGAGTCATAAGGAGGCAATCAGGGATCATAGTTACCACCAGATAGCAGACAGAGCAGGCACATGGGTCTCCTAGTCATTAACTTCCAACTTAAAGGAGAGGCATTATAATTTATGTTTAACTAATTAGAAAAATTCTAATTCTGCATCTGACTAATTATAGAATAGAATAAAAAGCTCTATGAAAATATTTGTCTTATTTTTCCCATCCTTTTGGCAATGTAATGTCGAATTGCCCAGAGCCAGAATCATACTGATTAAAGAGGAATAACCAACATTAGCTTTCATTTGGCTGTCCTTTATCATTCCTGACTTTATTTATTTATGTAAAATATTTTACCCCCTCTTTCTTATTAAAAGGACCCAAGGTGGCTGACATTAATAAAAAGGCAATATTTAGAAGCTACAAACAAATACTTTCACACACCCTGGGGCATTGTCTAACTATAATGAGCCTATTCAGACTGGAGGGTGAATTATACATTGGAAACCTCCCACCAACCTTCCTCAGAATGAAGAAGCCACTTGGATGAGAAGCAAAACACTTTGATCCCAGAAAAAAAGAAGCCCAGTTGTCATGACTCAACTTCTGGATAACCTCACCTGTATTACCAAGAATCTCCACAATATACAATTTTTTAAAATAATTAAACAAGTATTATATTAAAAAGGGCAGGAAAAATCAACACTAAAAACACATTTTAAAACAACAGAGCACAGCAATCAATTTTAAAAGCCCCTCTCAAACTGCCAATCTGATTGGCCTTCCCTGCGTAGTGTTTTTCTATTGAACAATCACCCTGATAAAATATTTTCCCACCATTAGATGTTGAATATTTTTGGTTTTTCATCCTTAAATTTAAGATGCTTATTGTATTCATTAAGTAAGATGCTTACCTCTGCATTCAGACTTTGCCTACTGAGAAGTAATCTTAGAGCAGGAGTCCTCAAACTACAGCCTGCAGGCCAGATCCAGCCCACCAGGGTCCTGAACCCAGCCTGCCCGCAATTGAGGCAGTACTTCCCCCCCCCGCTGACCCTGCCCCAATGCCAGGCCCCTCACACCGACCCAGCTGGAGAGTGAGGCAGTGGAAGAAACGGTGAAGGAGCCCCAGGCAGCAGGTGAGAGAGTGTAAGCAAGAAGGAAGGAAGGGAAGGGAAGGTGGGAGGAAAGAGAAGAGAGGAGGGTGGGAGGGGGGAAAGAAGGAGCCTGAGCTGCCATGCAGCCCTTGGCCCTAGGTGAAAAAAGGGGAAGCTAAGCCAGAGGGGAGCCCAGAGTAACCTGGGGGGGGGGGAGGTGGCAGTTGACCGTCTTCCCCTCGCTTCTCTAAGTGCTCCTTCTCTGGAGAGGGGGAGAGGGGAGGGTTGGAGGGTGGTACCAGGTTCTGCTCAGTCCTCTTCCTTTTTACTCCCTTCCCCCACACCCTAGAATTTTCACCTGAATGTTCTGGTTTCCTCCCTGCTGTTGTGTGTTGGGCAGGCTGGGGGCCCTGCAGGAGTGCCTGGATTCCCCCATGACAAGCTCAGCTTTCTTCCCTCTTCTCTCTCTCTCTCTCTCTCTCTTTCTCTCCCCCTTCCTCTTCCACCACCACCTCCTCCTCCTCCTCCTTGCCCATCTCTTACTCAGCAGAGGTGGCAGCCTCCAGCCATAGCTGGAATCCCTCCTCCCCTCCTCCCTCCCTCCCTCCTCCACCTCTCCATGGAATCAGGCAGCCACTCAGAGGAGGCTGAGTGGTTGGTCAGTCCATTTCCCCTCGGTCACTTGCCATCCGTCTGCTGCTGTAGCTGCTCTTGCTCAGCTGGCTGGCTGGCACTGCCTCAGCCTCCCTCCAACAGGAATACAATGCCTCCCCCTCCCCCAGCAATCCTGGATCAAGGAAAGGAAGGTGATTGTCTCACAGGGTGATATATGTATTTTCTGAAAAGTACACTGAAGTTACTTTGAATAGTTAGCTATAACAAAACTCCAGAGCTAGAAAGAAACCTATGCATTATGCAGCCAGAGACCGAAAACCCAGAAATGCATGAACACCACAGAGCATTTACTAGTATCACAATGATTCCTGTTATTTCTATGGGCCAGTGCAAGTCCGGAGTACCCTAGAAGTAAATCCCATGCAACGGAGCAGTGTGCACCTAAGTCTTGAAACTGGAGCCATTGGGATGCAAATCCTGTGCATTTCCATGATATAGAATTTTCTTCTGCTTCCCTCCACCTCTGGCATCAATTGCATAAAACTCTCATAATTTTCAGGGAGCATCCTTGACAGGGGAGAGGGCATGATGTCTCTCTAGCTCAAATCCTGGCTCAGCTACGGATCCCTCCTGTAGCACTGTCCTTGCCTCGATCAGCCTGAGATATTCTCTAAATGAGTCTTTGGCCAAGGTCACACCTGGGTTTCGATCCTGATCTTCTGAAGGTCCGGCTTTTCCTCTTCTTCCCATCATGTGATTTAAATGTGGGAGAAGAGGTCTCACGTCAAAATCTGGTTTTTCAATTTTAAAGTGCAGTTCAGCCGCCTTGGCCAGCAGGTGGCGCTAGCACTTAAAAAAATGGAAGACTTTTCTGGGGGAATTTAATTCTGTGTCGGACCTGATTGAATTTCCTGTTACTCCGATATGGAGCCAAATTAAAAAAACAGCACCGATCGGCCCCAGGAACAGCCGGTGGGTGCTATGCAAAAATAAAAAATAAAAAGAAACCCGGATTATCAGCGGGGTCACACAGCATCTGCCTCCTTAAAAGCCGGATTTCAAAAGTGAGGCAAAAATTCCCGAGCCTGGAAGGTAGGTTACAGAAACCTCGGTTAAGGGAGCATTACCGGGTTTTCTTTTTCCTTTTTTTTCAAAAAGCGGGGTGGCCATGAGGACGGTATTTTTGGCCACAATTTATTTAGTAATTTAAACTCTCTTTAAAGGGACATGTGACCAAGCCCTTTGCCAGGATCTGGGAACTTATTAAACTCTTTCCCACCTGTTCCCATGTTCTCTGAGATTCACAAAGGCTCTCCCTGGGGCTCTATGGCAAATGGGCTGTTGCTCTCTAAATTGAGCTTTTCCAGGTTTTGTTAGACTTATGGCTGTGTATAAATGGTTCAATGCAGCCACAGTATAAAGGATAAAAACAACAACCTCAGTATAAATTTGTTTGTTTGTTTGTTTGTTTGTTTGTTTGTTTGTTTGTTTGTTATTTTTGCATTTGTATACCGTGACCAATTTTCCCCAAAGGGAACTCTGGGCAATTTACATAAATCACCATAATAAAGAAAAAATAATAATAAAGATTTAAAAAAGAATGCAAGGCAACCAGACAGGGCTCAATGTTCTCCACAATGCATAGGTTCGGCTTATCAATACACCCTCCTGCATTGAAAGTCAAACATCAAATGGCAGACTGCTCTTCCTTCTCCTCCTCCTTTCCCCCCTTACTCCCCCTCCTCCTTCTCCCCCTCCCTCCTCTTCCTTCACAGACTCCAAGAGATGCTGCAGCTGCAGTTTTGTGAATACTGGAGTGGGGAGACACACAAATACATGCATAAAAGTAAAATATTGCATTGTTTTTCATTTTTTGTGCCCTACAAATAAAATATATGCAGTGTGCATAGGAATTCATTCATTTTTTTCCAAACTATAGTCCTGCCTCCAACAATGTCTGAGGGACAGTGAAGTGGCCCCCTGCTCAAAAGGTTTGAGGACCCCTGTCTTAGAGGAAGACTGTTGCAGTAATAACACAACACATTGATGGGGTTTGAGCAGAATGCTTGGAGTCCACCTTCTGCAGGCAGCCTTTTATTAGATACAGTAAACAAGGCTGGGTCATAAATCATTGACAGTAGTAAAGAGAGAGGAAGGGTCTTTGTTCATGCACTTCCAGTCCTCTGGGCACCTCTATGTCTAATCTCTTAGTGGTAAACCCATTTCCCCTGGGCTCCCTCACAAGTCATCCCTGCTGGAGGCTGATCTCTGCCTGCGCTCTGGGTCATCCAGAGTTCGTTACTGCCCTGGCTTCCATGCTGGGTCCCTGATCCACTGTGGACATGACTCTACAGCAAGGAGCTAATGGCTTCCTCAGTGTTCACCAGGTCCCATGAGGTTTCAGGGTGCCTGAGCCTCAAAGTGGGAGTCCTGCAGAAGACCTGGGAAGTTTTGGGATATAATCCGTATTTGGAATATGTGGTAATTCTTTGTTTTGGGCCTGATGCAAGTGAGATGTCAATCTATGCCTTGGGAATCAACTGTCTCTGAACCAGTAAGATGTCTTCCACAGTGAATATTTTTCAGAACACAGGCTTTACATATGTATTACCTTCCATGTTCCCTCCTTTGTGAATTGCATCCTTTCTGTTCTTCAGGAAACAATCCCATCTACATATCTCAGGTCCTTTGAACTGACCTCCACAAGAAATGATGAGTGCAAATCACTGTTATGCTGAGATGCAAAGGTTAGTAATTGGTATTAGCCACACAAATTGAGGTAGGCAAAACATGCAGATAGCACATGAAGCAGCTGATAGAGTGCAAAATTAAAGGCCATCGAGGACACATTATAACTCTATAGACTCCATAAACTGATTTGCCAAGGTTCATCCCTTTACCTAGCAAACTGACTTGACTTCTGCCTCAGCTCTATAACTCCATGAAATGACCAAATGTTTTTAACATGATAGGTCAGTGTTGGTGAACCTATGGCATGGGTGCCAAAGGTGGCACTTGGAGCTCTTTCTGTGGGCACCCGTCATCACCTCTTCAGAGCCACCTGTATTCAGGTTAAATTGCTGTATTGGCACTTTGTGAAAAAAAATGGTGGGTTTTGATTCGCAGTTTGGGCACTCGGCATCTAAAAGGTTCGCCATCACTGGCCGTTACTTCACGAACCTCTCGCTGCGCAGCGAGCCGTAATTTCCGTGCGGATCGATCGCTTCAGTCCGCACGCTCCTCCTCTTTGGATTCGGCGCCACTCGACCACGCCCCCTAAACCGTGCTCCAAGCGGGGCGAGAGATTCCCCTGCCGGAGGCCGGGAATCTTCTTCGCTTCGCATCCGCTTCGCATCCAAAGTCACGTGTGGCCAGTTAATATATATATTTATTTATTTTTAACTTACTTTTTGTCCGAAATGCCGATGCATAGATATTTCCGGTAACCTGTTCTTTTGATCTTGCCTTCTGTACACGGGGCAGGGGCAACAGAGGGGGGGGCAAGCATCCCCGGGTGACGTGAGCAGAGCCCCTCCGCTGGCAAGGGATGGCGAAGGGCTGCGCAGAGGGAGGGGGGAGGGGGTGTCGGTGCCGCCGCTGCAAGACACCCCCGCGCGCGTCCACCCACAGAGCGGCGGCGGGGCACACAGGGCGATGAAGCTAAGAGAAGCCTCTCCCCGCCCTGCCCCCCCCCCAAAAAACCAACCCAGCTGCTCTGCTTCAGGGAAACACGATGGCCGCCCACAAGTCCTCGGGACAACCGCAGGGGCCTTTGAGCGCCGGGCTTGACCGCTGGCTTGTGCGCCTCTGACCACAAATGACAGCCGGGTATTGATGCATCGATACGCCGTGGTAATTTTTTTTAAAAAATAAAAGAAAGCAGAAACCGGATGTTGCAAGTAAGCTTCCGAATGCGAAGGGAGCACGTGAGGTAGGAATGGATTCGATCCTAAAATTTCGCATGGTGAGGACAGAGAAAGAGGGGTGGGGGCGAAGGGAGGCCACGTGACCGGCTTCGCCTTCAAAGCGAAGGCAATCCCGCTGCGAAGCGAAGTACTTCGTGAAGTAACGGCCACTGTGATAGGTAGAATGCTCTATTGGCAGAAAACCATAAACTGTCACTGCTGGTTACATTACTAAGATGATTTCATATCCTCCATGTGAACAGTACCATGCTACCTGAACAATTTAACACAGCATAATTCCAGCACAGGAGCATATTTTTGTTGGGGGCGGGTAGTTTGGCAAGAATGTCCTTCCAGAGATAAAGCTAGCCTAAAGAGATGATAATGAGCTCTTACACTGCCAGGAGTCTTGCTCCAGTTATCCAAGAGATAAGCATGTCTTGAGGATTCACATCCTTCAAGTGCAAATTACAAAATCACTTCAGATTTTAGGAGGATCAGCCATTTCAGTTCTATGGCAGTGGCTCAACAGATTCTTGGTTTCTAAAAGCACTCTGCATTTTGTTCTTTTCCTGATTTGTATGCCCGAAAGTTTCTACACAGAACCTTTTTTTTTCAAAAGAAAGAAAGAAAGAAAGAAAGAAAGAAAGAAAGAAAGAAAGAAAGAAAGAAAGAAAGAAAGAAAGAAAGAAAGAAATTGTGATAATACCTCATATAAGATGAATGTCCCTTAGGACAAAGGCAATTTCCAGGGATAGGAAAAAATCATAAGACACTTTTTTCCTCATGGTTCAAAAATGTTTTATGGGGTACTATTGATCTTCGTCCAGCCCGTGGGACTTGGAAGGGGAGCAGCAGTAGCTATCTGCCTCTGTTGCTTGCCTTTGAAGCCTTGTGGGCTGTGCAAAGATCCCTTTTAAAATATGCTGCCACAATCTGGGAGGAGTAGAGTGTGGGTGGAGAGGGGGAAAGAGCATTGGCTGAGCCCCTGGTGTTTTACTTCCTGGTTTCTGCACCTGCCCGCCCATTTGCTTATTCTCCTTCCTACCTGCTCGCCTACGCGCTTGCTCGCTCACCCACCCACTCGCTCGCTCGCTCACCTGCCTGCTTGCCCACCCTCTCGCTCGTTCAATGACCCACTTGTTCACTCACTCATTCTCAGCCCAGTAAGCAGCTGAAAGGGAAGGAGGGAGGAGATGGAAGGCAAGCTGCCTGGATAATTGGTCACAGGCTTCCCATAGGAGTCCATTGAAAACCCATTAATCCAGAACTGATTAATAGGTTTTCAGTGCATTCCTATGGGAAACCTTGCCTCATAAGACTTTTTTCCCTAAGACAAATGGAACCCTGGAACCAATTAAAAACATCTTACGAGGTATTACTGTATTCTAGTGATTCAGAGACTACACCCATGTGAAATTCCTCAATGAGGGCTCTATCATTACATAAAGTGAGGAAAGTGTCACATCCACAGGAAAAAATGTATGAGAACCTTGGGTGTAGTGGTTGAAAGCTGGTACTGGAAGCAATGGAAGAAAATACAGAACAACAAAAATGATTCTGTTTAAATTTCATGCCCATTCATTGACACTTAGGCTGCTATCTGACCTGGGGAAGATCCTGATATTTGGAAGGTCCGGCTTTTCTTCTTCTTCCCGACACATGACTGAAGATGTGAGCTAGCAGTTTCCACATCCAAGGATTTTTTTAAAAAGGCTAGCTGAGCAGCGC
>JAHTLZ010000023.1:5873881-5887504 GCA_023846285.1 Phrynocephalus versicolor | reverse complement strand
CAGACCAGCCGGAGGACCAGCTGACTGGCGCTAGGGGTGGGGGAAGTGTTTTTTTTTAAAAAAACAGTGGCAACTGGCCCCAGGAACAGTCGGTTGGCGCTATGAGGAAAAAAACAAACCCAGATCATCTACACGGTCCCACAACGTCTGTCTCTTAAAAGGTGGATTTTTTAAGCAAGGCAAAACAATCCCTACCTCTCCAGTAGGTCTTGGAAACCTTGCTTAAGGGGGTGTTATCGGGTTTTCTTTGTTTCTTTCTTTTTTAAAAAAAGCCCGGTGGCCACGGGAATGACATTTTTGAACACAGTTTATCTACAAATTTAATCTGCATTTAAAGGGACATGGGGTAGAGCCCTTAGTCCCACTTGTTTCTACACATTTCCCCCCTCTTCTATTATTTTTAGGAGAATGAGGTTTTTCTTTTATTTTTATTTAATAATGTGGAGAGGAAATATGAATTGTTAATTCTGGATTTTAAAACATTGTTTTTTAGAGGTTTTTGTTCAACATAAACTAGTAAACAGTTCAGGAGATTGTTACCCCATTTGTTACTTACAATTACACATAAATATTATTTTAAAAGTAAATTATGTTTGTAATAATTGTTTGGATACCCTATATTTTAACATTCTAGTTGTGATGATTTTAATTCAAAGACTGCTCTTCTATCCTCGCTTTCCCAAAGTGTAGCACCCCATGCTACCCTTCAGGAAATGAGGATCCAAGAGCAGGTGTGCTATCCTTCAGGAAAGCAAAGATCGAAGAGTAGGTTTTTGAATTTTCTGTGACCACAGTGAGGGTGCTGTGGCCATGGAAATGCAAAAGCCTGCTCTTCAATCCTTGCTTTCCCAAAGGGTAGTACCCGAAGCATTTGCAACCCAGGGTACCACTGTATTGTGTTTCAACTGATGCATTGGCACTTTGTGAGAAATAAGTGGGTTTTGAATCACAGTTTAGGCACTCAGTCTCTAAAAGGTTTGCCATTCCTGGTCTAGGCTGTTCCTATTTACCTTGGAAGTTCTTTCTGGGTTACAGAACAGAGATTTCTGTTTTCTCAATTCTCTTATTTTCTCAGATTGCTTTGTCCCCCTTTGTAGCAGTATCATTGGCTTTTATAGTGCCCAGGTAGGATCTGCCAACTGGTCCTGAGATCGAATGCAGAAGCCTTTAAAAGTCCAAAATGGCTGCTAGATTGTCACCACCATTTTGATCCTGGTGGCAGTGATTTTTGTTTATTTTTAAAGGCTCCTCCCACTCCCATCCAAGACTCACAAAGGCTTCTATATGCAAAAGAGAACCCTAGGGAACCTAGAGACATAAAACAGAGGGATAGGACACTTTTAATTAGTTTTAATTAAATGCTACCGTACCAGCTGATGATGTCATCAGCTTCTGCTTCATAACTTTACATAAAAAGGATTTTGCCCATTGTTTCTCTTGTTCATGTAATCCCTCTATATTCTGATATAAGCAGGATAATTTGTAAAATTAATTCTGGTTTGATTACCTGTCATGTTAATTTACGGCCTAGCTTTATGTGTTAGGTGGCTAGCTCAAAATAACTTGGAATTCCTTCAGTACTAAAGGCATCTGATATTGTTACAGCAGGAGCTTTTTACTCCTTCCACAATTTGTAAGTGAATTTTTTCTTAATATGCCCTATAAAAAAGAAAATTATGTAAACATAAACAGCAAATCGCACTCATTAATTAGATGCTGATTAGGTTCCTGAGTGTACACATGCCCATAAAGGCAACCAGATCATGTTAGTGAGAAGCATTTTCCAAGATTTATGCAATTTCCTTAATGTAAGTATAAAGCTCCAGTAGGATTTGGGACTTCGTTTTGTGAGTGATCATCATATGTAAGCATTGGCTTCATTTGCAGAGCAGCATGAAAGTCTGCCTGAATTCCATTTTTGAAGCATCAATGGGTAGTCACCTTCTAATAATAGGCTGTCTGTGAAGTATCACTTGGCACTTAAAATCAGGTAGAAGCAGTGACACTTTTTTGATCCCAAGAATATCTAAGCCAGCACAACCACTGGGCATGTTAGCTAGGATGTTTTAGGAACTCTGGTTCAAAATGCAACTTTTTTCATCTCTGTTTAGAATCACTGTAGTGTACTACCTGTGCAAGGTTTTGAAAATCTAGAAAACTCTTTTTAGGCATTTTCTGACAGTGACTTGAGAGGCTTTTTTAAAGAGGGCTCATTTTTCCATTTTTGGAAAGGCTGTGTGTCCACTGGCATACATATCCTGCATTTTCCACATAGTCAGCTGAACCTTTAGATTTATTTGTAGATGAGGTGATGATTAATCACAGCTGTACAAAGACAGTAATGTATCATCAGTAGACTACTCTGTCAAAGGTTTTCCAAGCTCTACAGCAGGCTCCCTGTGCAAGACACAACTGCTTTTCTCAGCATTCTGCTCATGTTTGGACTGTTATTAGCTGGGTCTCATGAACTGGGCAGCAGAAGCTTTTGGACAGAACTGCAAAAGCACAGGTAAAACACCTAGGCCCATGGCAATAATTACAAAAATTGCAATACTCATCATCAAAGCTATAAAACGTGGAGATTGAAAACTTGTTTTTACATAGTGAGAGATTTAAGGAGTGGTTTTTAAGAGTTCCATACCCCCAGCGAGTTTCCATGGCTGAGCAAAAATACAAATCCAGGCTTCCTGTGTCCTACTTGATTGCTCTATCCACTAGACCACACTGGATATCCATAAATTCAAATATATAAGTAATTGTCTGACTCCTCCAAAAGAATGGCAGAACATAAATATGGATAAATGCCCCTTACTCAAAATTAGATTGTTGGTCACTCCAGTCCAAGACTGTCTATTTGGTAGAAGCTCTTCAAGGACCTTGCATATGTAATAACTCCTGAAACAGAGCTATTTTGCCCCAACTCATACAATACAATAGATGGCATGCCTGGGCCTTTTAATCCATGGATCAAGGGACATGCTTCATACCATTTGCTGAAGCAGAGAAGGTTGAGAGGTAATATGGTAGCCATCTTCAAATACCTGAAGGACTGTCACATGGAAAGAACATGCTCCCTGCAGCTTCAGATAGTAGGATCTGAATGAATGGATTTAAGTTACAGGAAAGGAGATTTCAACTCAGTATTAGGAAGAACTTACTAACAGAGAGCGGTGTTTGACAGGGCAGTAAGCTACCTTATAGTGTGGGAGAATTCCCAGTGTTTGGGAGGTATCTAAACAGATGTTTGAGGACCACCTGCCAGGGGTATTTGAAGCAGGGATTTCCTGCTTTGATAGGAGGCTGGATTTAATTACCGGTACCACTGCCATCTCTTTTAGCCCTAGCCTTCTGTAATTCTTAATGGCCAATTTCTTATGGTGAGTCCCAACGAGAGTGGACCCACAGACTCAACTGCTCAATGGTAAGTAAATACTTAAGTAGAATCATAGAATCATAGAGTTGTCTGACACCGTCATGAACCTATTGAGTCAGTGGGTCTACTTTAATAAGGATGGCGAATTTTATTTTCTGCTGAAGTGAGCATGGAGCTCTCTTCTGACTTGCCAGGGAGCCCTTTCCTAGCTGCAGCTCCTTATCTTTCCCACGAAATACCTACTGCATGATAGTTTGTTGTGGAAATGCAGCCCTGCAGCTGATGAGGGATAGAACCCTCTCCCCTGTGCCTTGCAGCCCCCATTCTTAATCCAAAAACACTGCTATGTTTACTTTTGAGTTAAACAAAAGCACACAGAGAACGCCACACTCTGCCTTGAACACAATGTAATCGCCATTTCCAGATATCATGTTTTTCTCTGAAGACCATCACAAGAGTTCTATTATCTTTTATCTTCTTTAAAATGCATGGTGGGTATTGCTTGTGGGAAGATGCAGAAGAAAGGGAAATGAAGCCTTTTGGCTGTTTTTTCACACTTTGACACTCTGCCCTGATCTAATAGGAAGGAACAGCAAGCTTTGTTTTTACATTTATGGCTGTGGAGTGTTAGAAATATGCAGGCTTTGTTATGGTTAGCACTCGGGGGCAAACCGCAAGGCCAGAATGCACACATGCCTCCTGAGGTAAAAGATGAATGATTCATAGAATTAAAAAGAGAAGCCAGAATAAATATAGAATTTTAAAAAGAAGAATGTGGTTGAAAAGCCCCCACCTTTGTATATTTTAC
Source organism: Phrynocephalus versicolor (assembly GCA_023846285.1). NCBI lineage: Eukaryota > Metazoa > Chordata > Lepidosauria > Squamata > Agamidae > Phrynocephalus > Phrynocephalus versicolor. The sequence continues at coordinate 5,883,323 of JAHTLZ010000023.1, read as the reverse complement.
AGAACTGCAAGACAACAGTTTTATAGCAAAATAGATGTCTTGATGAAGGTACATTCGTGCAGGTGATAATTCTGTGGAGGTGACAGGATGGTGTGCAGAAGTTGATTTGGATGCAATATTGGTTAAGAAAGACAAATATTAAACAATCAAGTATCAGTTTTCTACCTTGTTTGTCTGGACTACATTACCAGTGTTTGTTTTTTATCACTTACAACCAGCCTTCATAGTGAGCAGGAAATTAGGTATTGGGAAGGTCAGGAAAAAACTGTGGAAACTTGTCAATTTTTTATTGTTGTTAATGCAAATATGGAAGTAGTTTCAGTAGCCAAGAGCTATAAAACTACACTTATTAATTAGCTGTCCAGTATATAATGTTGTTACCATGCTTAAAATGTAAAAAGAATCAATTTATAGGTAATTTTAAAGATTAACAGCTCTCGCTCTCTCTTTTTTAGTAGATCATGTGTTACAGATTATCATCAGTTAAGACTGGAATTAATTGACTGTTAATGAATCTACAGAATATTAAACAGTAGAATATCAGCAAATACATAAATTAAAGGAATTTTAATCTTGTTTCTTCTCACAAGTTTTGTTGCTGAACTTTTCACTGAAGTAAATCTGGGTCTTATATATAAACAATTCCTAAAATAGGAAGTTTCTTGATTAGTTTTGTTAGTGGATGGAGGGCATACAGGCAGGCAATTTAAGCATCAGCTACTAAAGTACGGGTATTTGTTGCTTTGTGCCATCAAATCACAGTGACTGTACAAATGAGTGACTTCCAAAATGTTTTATTATTAACAGCACTGCTAAGCTCTCGCAAACTCAAGCCTTTAGGGCAGCCATGTCCAAAGTTTGGCTCATGGGCCAGTTCTAGCATGTCTGGCCATTTTGCTTGGCCCACGGATGGCTGGCCCGCCCGCTCCTTCCTTCGCAGTGCTCGCCTTACTGATGCAGTAAAAAAGGAAGCCAAAGCCATGCACCTCAGACCTAAGCTTTGCCAGAGGGCCCCCTTTCAGCAGAGACATGCTGCTACTGCTGCTGCTACTACTGCCACCGCTCACTGTTTAATGGCTGCCCCACCCCTGCATTGCCCCCCAACGACGAAAGACCACGCAAGACCATTATATGGGTTGAACTAGGGCCACACTTTATTCAACACTTCAAGTAAAATAGCATAAGAGACAACATGAAACTTTGAGGGGGCTGCAGAAGCGCAGGTTACAGTCGGTGCCAGAGGGTCTCCCAGGACCCTTCCGACTCAAGAGCATTCAGGCGAGTCATACCCCCTGCAGATCTGCTACCTCAGCAGATCTACAGGGCCGGCAAATTCCCACCCCTTGCCTGGGTCCCCAGGGAGCTTTACCTGCTCCCCACGGCCCAAGCATGGTCGGAACGCGTGCACCCTCAAACTGTATCCTAAAACCAAACTTAAAACGATCTAACAAAAACTGTGCTGCTATCCTATCCGGAGAGTGTCGCAACCAGTCATGGAGAGTACCCAGGTTAATTGGGCTGGGGCCCCTTGGCCACCGCGGGCCCACCCGGTGGCTTCTTGGAAGTACCCCCATCCCTTCCCCCTGACTGCTGCTCCTTTGCCCTACTGCAGTTAATGGAAGGGTGCTGTGCACCACAAATGGGACATTCGTGGCGAAAATGACAGGGTTTGCGGTTGCACACTCACTGCCCATTATAGTCCCAACAGACAAGCCTTGGTTGCACCTATGGCCTTAGAAGGGGCCATACTGACCTCCTCGCCCCACAGCCTTAATCCAACCCTGCCACCCAGCCAACCAACAGTGCCAAGAAAGCAGCCACCTATATGACCGACCCAATACAATGCCCCTCAAAGCCAATCAAAATCCACGAGGGAAGGCAAGCCCAAGTATAATCTCCCCCTCAAAGGACCCTACAACACAACAACTGTGTGTCAACCCACCCAGAGGCCAGCACACCCAAACCCCGCCCATGCCACAGCTCCGGCAGGATGTGAGAGCAGCTAGAACTGCTGCCCTGAAATGGTGCGCAGCCGCCGTCACCAAATGGCCACAAAATGGCACCTGCTGCCCTCACACCCCTCACCACAGCCGGCCATCAGCGAGGCCGGAGTCGCCACCTCAAAGCCCGGCTACGTCGTAACAAACCCCAGTGGCAGGCCAGGACCGGCCTGAAAAAGCGCTACCCGCGGCCCTCAAGAAGCCCCCACCCTGCTCCGATGAAAATAAAATGGCAGCCGTGCCACAAAATGGTGCCCGCCACTCGCCCGCCACTCAGCTGAGCGTCGGGCGATCGGGCTGTTGATAAGGCACCCCCCCCCCGAGCACGGCCGCTGCCCCCGGTCCCGGTACAAGCCCAGAGACTCCAAAGGACTGCAGCTGCCATGCTCCAAAACAGGACCCGATCCGCGGTCCGGTAAGCTGCCGTGCCGTCACTCCCCTGACGAGTCTTCGGAGCGTCCTTCTCCTAGGACGCTCAACACCGAAAGAGGCTTGGGCCTGGGTGGGCGCAGCATTTATAGGGCTGCCCCGCCCAGGCCCGGTAATCTCATTGCCTCCCTCTCGCGAGGCTTCACGCGGGGGGTGGGGCAAAGAAGCTCCGCAAGCCGACAAGCGGCAGCGGAGCAGACACTTGTGCTGCTCCTTCCTTGCCCCATTCCCTCCCCATCGCTGTTCCTTGCCGCCACTGCTGCCGCCAGCACAGCCTGAACTATAGCAAACTCCAAAGTGAACTGAGGCGAAGAATGGCAAAGATGAAGTAAGAGGCAGTGGTAGCTTAATTGTATTGGACTGTATATTGTCCCTCATTACATTAAGCTGTCTTGGCTTGTTTTCCAAGGAGAAAGGCAGGGTAAAAATACGCTAAAATAAATAAATAAAATAAATGAATAAAACAGCATTGTTGCCTGGCTAATTTAGTAAATGACATCCAGACAGCTGCTGCTGACTGGTGTTGGGAGAAACAAGAATGTGCAGCCCACCACTGTCTGCAAAAACAGTTTCTAATCAGAAGCCGCCTATTTGGAATTTCAGAAACAGAAGCTTTAGGGATACCTAAAGTTCTAGTTTTTGCCCAGCAGGAGGGGGACAGACAGATTAGGGATAGCCCATAATTAGAGCTACAAGCACATTAATGATGCAGAGAGGTGAATAGGGTAATCTTTTTAAGTTTGTGAAACCAGACTCCAAATGACTCTGGTGCTTAATTTGTGAAGACCAGTCATCAAATAACCAAGGTAATTTGCATACTGCTGAAGGTGAAAGAATCTCCTGCTGTGATATCCAGACTCTTCCATTAGTCAACAGGTTTCCACCTCTAGTCACAGTCTCATCATTGAGTGTTCAGGGTACACAGGAATAGAAGAAAATACATAGTGTTCGGGAATTTGGAAGGCAATAGGAAAAGAGGTAGACCTAGGATGAGATTAATTCACTCAGTAAAATAAACCACAGCCTTCATTTTGCAAGACCTGAGGAGGGCTCTGAATGGTAGAACCTTTGGGGAGTCAACGATTCACAAGGTTGATCTAAGTCAGAAGAAACCTGACAGCCCAGAAGAGCAGAAATGAATTATATGAAAGCCAGGCCACATTATTTTTTTTCACTGTCAACCAATCCTTAATTCAACTGAATCAGTCTCTTTAAAAGAAAGGTATCATTACATTGTATCAGAATGGTAGCTTATTAGAGGGTATGTTGACCGTCCTTGGGGTTGTGGCCTCACTTAACATTGAAAAGAGAGCATTAAGTGGTACAAACTCTGACTGGTGCTATTCCTTGTGCAGCTGTCTCATGTTCACTTCTGTGTATTGAAGCAAGATGAGTTAAGTAGGAGGGCAATTGGTTTTGTATCACTGGCCACCAACTGGTAGCATTCAGAATTTTCAAAAGTAATATCTGAGGGCAGAAAAACAAGGAATTACTTTTTAAAAGTATAATTTATAGAAGTTACAGCTTATAGGTAAAATCATTCTGGGACCTATAAACTAAAACTGTAACTAATTATTCTTACAAGCCATTTTTCAAGTTCTCTCTCTCTCTCTCTCTCTCTCTCTCTCTCTCTGTGTGTGTGTGTGTGTGTGGGGTGTCATTACAGTTCTGTACTTAGTACTATAACACAGTGGAATCATGCTAAGATCCAATAAGATCTACATAGGAGCATTATAGTAACATTTATTTCAGACAGGTTTATTGCAACAAAAGAAAGAAAAATAAAAGTTACTCACAAAGTAGTTAAGTTGGTCATGAACTATTTGCAGTCTTGACTATGCTAAGTACTCAGTTCTTCAAAAAAAAATTCTGGTTTACAAATGTGAGATGTGCTTCTCAATCCACAATATCCAGAATACAAAATGTCAGGAAATAGCCCAGTATTGCTGCACAATGTTGTACCCATGTTGCCAGCAGGAAACAGGATGTCAAGCTTCCCATAGCAAAGAGCAGGCCTGAGTGTTGACAACACCAATGACAGCAGTAAAATTGTTGTACAGGATACCCTTTTATGCTCTATGTCATTCACAAAGTGACAACATGCAAGGGAAAAACCTGAGAACTGGACACCTTTTCTCATCAGTTAACTGCTTCTCACAAGCACAAAGCAACGGTCAGGGCTGTTTTTCAACACATGTTAATTGTAGTGAGCAGAAGAGGGTATCCTGTACTCCATTTAGTCTGTATAAGAAACAAATCTCTGAAGATATTATGTGTCACTTCTGATGTTTGGTGACTATATGAGTTACTGTCTTCCAAAATGTCCTGTGATAAACAGCTCTCTTCAGATCCTACAAACCAACAACGACCCTGTAGCATTATGGATTAAGCACACACAGAGTTTTGGGGTGCAATCAACTCTGGTCCTCAGGCAGCTTTTCTGGCTGCAGGGTCTGCGTGTCTCTCTGTGTCTGCCATCGGCTGTGTGCGTGTGTGAGTGTGTGAGAGATGATAATACTGCCTGAGAGACCGGTCTTTATTGATAAGAGCAGAACAATAGATAGAGGAAAGACATTCATTCCATCAATGGGAGGGAAATGCATGCCTATCTGGGGGACCATATTGCTTGTTATTGATGAGGACCAAGGGAAGGAAGCTGTGGGGCCAAGGGTCACAGAGCAGATGGCCCTGATGTGTCCTGATAGCCTGTTTTCCTCTGGCCTTGCCATCCTGTTTACTGCCTCCTTGAGCTTAGCTCAGCACATTGGTACCTACTGGCCCTAGGACTTCTGGGAATCCGGGCATCTCAGCTTCCTTGTGCATGGTGCCACTTTGGGATTCAGAGATATGGGGGGATGGAATCACCACACGACCCATGTTAGGTTGTTGTCTCTTGCTGCTGGCCACCATCCCTTCAGAGCAAACATGTGCTTTCTGGTAAATTCTGTTCAGGTCTTTGGAAACTAACAGCTGTGGCTTCCTTTATTGAGACAATCTGTCTCACAGCAGATCTTCCACTTTTCCCACTGCCCCCCCCCCTTTTTCCAGCACTTGCCTTTTCTAGTCAGTTCTGTATTTTAATTTTCTTTCTTTCTTTCTTTCTTTCTTTCTTTCTTTCTTTCTTTCTTTCTTTCTTTCTTTCTCTCTCTCTCTCTCTCTCTCTCTCTCTCCCTCTCTCTGCAAAGGTGCATTTTGAGGATCACTATTTCACCTGCTCTGACCTGGATTCTTTCCAAATAATGAAAAGTGGAAGGGACCAATAATTCTCTTTCAAGATAAGCAAGACTGGGTTTTTCCCCCATTTATTTGCACTGTTTAAACCCTGGAGATGTTTTAGGGTTGCTTGTTTCTACATGGAGGGGGAGAAGCTATAGAGTTTTTTAAAATCATAACTTCAAACCCTTTGCCCGAACTTTTGCCAAGTTTGGCACAGAGCAAGAGCTGCCTGCATGTTACATCTGTGCTAGTTTGGTGCTGAGTCAATGTCTGGTTTCAAAGTTACTATTCTTTGTTTAGGCTGTCTCCGTTCTTAGAACTGCCTTGTAGAATGTTGATTTGCTGAAACAGACAAAAGTTGGCTGTAGTATGATGCATGTGAACTCTCTCCCCACCCCATGCATGCAAACAGTGCACAGGTTGTGACCCCCTCTCCCCAATTTCTGCCCCACTATGAGTTCTTGCTAAAGACAGAAGAGCAAAGGAAATATATAACATTTATCAGATAGGGATGTGAAGAAGATGTGTGATTAATGGCACAGATTAATTTGAGAATAATAATGGTAGACCTTATAAATCCTATAACAACAGAACCTTGAGAAGCCCACCGGTTGACTGAGCTCATACATCATAAAGCAAAAGCTCTCCGAGCTTGAAGGCTCTATCCTCTGTCATTTTTTATCTGTGTATGTGCATTTTTCAAGTTGTCTTTGGAACAAACCACCTTCCCCAATTCAATTCATACTCCAGTCAATCACAGGATGACATAACCAGGGAAAGCTTCTATGTCCTTATTTGAATAAATGTCTGGTTTTCATCATTTTGAAGAAGCCAGTTTGATAGGAAGAAAAATAATCTCCATCCCCATGGATCCTATTATGAGGACCCATTCTTAAACTGTTTAGAAATATACACAGAAATTATGCAGGTGTTGAGAGAGCAAGAGAGCGAGCGAGCAAGAGATCCTGAAGTCCTGTTGCACATCTATGTGTATGATGCAGTGGTGATAGTCTCAGCTGCATCAAAACACCACTCATTAAACTCACATGCATCCTTAATTATCTCCAGCCCATAATGACAAAAACACTTCACTGTTCAAAGCCCTATACTTGCCTACAGACAACTTGCCAACCTCAAGCAAATACTAACACACGAAGAATTACAAAACACCAACAGAGACAAGGGGACTAAATCTTGCCACAATATATGCATTATGGACACCCATAAAAATGGACTGAACATAAGTCAAGGTTTCTTAAGTCATTACAAAATGCAACACTTCTGTATTGTACTGTTATTTTCTTTACCACTACCAAACCCAAATGTTTCACCACTAGGCTCTATGATAAAAAAAACTGTCTGTAACTCCCATATTCCCTCCTGTCACTAAATGACTTTGCCCCCCTCCCCCCCCCCCGGTCAGAATAACAGGCGAGACAGTGAGTTGGGTTGCCGTCACGGGCCACACTTTATTGAACTTGACCTTAGTCATGAATCTCAAGAGGGGGCTACTGATGTGCAGGGAACCATTGGCACTGGTGGTACCCATTTGACCCCGCTCAAGGGCATTGTCAGGTGCGGGCGAGCCCCGCCATGGCCCCCAGGGGGTTCTGTTCAAGGTGAACCCCCCAGGCCGGCCGTGCTAAACCATTTTCCCATCCAGGGCAGGGGCGCCATCAACTGGCCAGTCCCTGCCCCGTTTGGGTTTTAAAGGCCACCTCGCACCAAGTTCTGTGGTCTCAGGATCCGCAGTACCTGGGTGTCAGCGGCATCTTAGTTCAGCATTTGGGGCTCACCTAAGGCCCAATTCCCCACACTACCCGCCAGCGTGGCCGATGCCACGCTGAAAGAGGGGACGATGGCGTAGGTGCCCAGTATAAAAGGGGGACCCACACTCTCCCCCCCCCCAGTCCAGGCCTCGCAAGGCCCTTGACCTGCCTCGCCACTCCTCCCAGGGACGGCAATGCAGCCCTGGCTCTGAACTGCCCTAAGAAACCCAACTCTCCAATTCTCTCAGCCCCCTCCCCCATCCTCACCTTTAACCCCCTTCTCCCTCCCCTGCTCATCCTCACACAGATCTGGTGTCTGCTTTCTGTCTCTTGATGAATTTTTACAAAAGAGCCTTAAAACAACACCAGCGAAATCTATGCATGCAAATATACCATACATCCAACAGCTTATGAATATTTGGCATGAAATTTATATTCCAATGTATACTACATTGTTGTTGTTGTTTTTGAGTATTACCAAATGCAATACATTGTACTGCCACTGTTAATTTCTTCACTACTACAAAGCCAATATTTCACCACAACACTCTAAAGAAAAAAATTGTCTGTAGCTCCCAGATTCTCTCCTGTCACCCCCATATTCAAAACTCTCCAATTCTTTCACCCCCCCCGCCTTCACATCCCCCCTTCCCCCCCTTCCATCTCCCCTGATCATCCTCACCCAGACCCGGTGTCTGTTTTCTGTCTCTTGAGAAATGTTTACAACAGAGCCTTAAAACAACACCAGCCAAATCAATGCATGCAAATGCACCATACATCCAATAGCCAATGAATATTTGGTATAAAACTTATATTCCATTGTATATTATATTTTACACCTCATTTTGCTACTCTATGTCCAAATACGTGGCTGTGTCCACAGAAGCTTACATTAAAATATGATAGTTAGTCTTTAAGGTGCCACATTTTTTTTTTGGTCGTTTGTTTTATTTTTTATTTTTTTAATTTCCAATTTTTGCCTGGAATTCTTGCACAGACTAGCACGGCTACCTCTTCCAAAACTTCTACTCATTAAATGTTACCTTTGGGGATTTAGAACTTTCAGTATATGACTTTCTTGTATTTTGTACGGGTCATGTGCACTCTGCACTTTAATCACTAGCCATTTGTCTTCAGTCTACCAAAGTGATTGGGCAAAGTGGAGTTTTAGGATCCGAAGAGTGGACTTTGCACCACAGGACAACACTAAGAAGAAGAGTTTGCCTAGAGCCAGCCAAGATTTGCCGCTGGATGACAGCAGTTCCATGGCGCATGAGGAGTTTTACAACAGGATTTTAGCCAGGAATTCAAATTAAAGCATATTGGCCTCTTCAGAAAATAAATTCCTGAGTTTCTATGCTATCTCTTTTTGTGTCCATACTTTTTTGGTTCATACACAACGTGACAAAGTCACAACAACAACAGCAGAATAAAACCATCCCTCTGTTTCTATCATTTCTACAAAACTGGCCATTTTAAGTTTAACATGTGGTAGGCATTTATATTCCATGCCTCCTGTTCCCAGTTTCAAAAGATTAAGGTTGTGGGTTCCCTGTCCCTAGTGCTTACACTATTGAGGTCACACTACTATACACACTTTAAACAGAGAAGTCCTAATGAATTCAGTTGAACATGCCTCCAAGTAAATGTGTTGTTAATGTACCTGCAAATATTGAGGTCATTCCAAACCATTGCTAAATGTTGCCATTCTACCAGCTTTCAGTGCATTAAAATGCAATGTCATATTTTAAAGATGCTTATTTGCAATTCAGATACAAGATCTTATCGCCCTGACATCTTTTGCAAATTGTTTTACAGAAGACATGAATTCAATGTCATCAGACAAAATTGGAATTCCAGGTTATGCTGATTAGAAGAGCCATTACGATAATGTATCTATTAACATCCATGTGAAGGAGGATATGAAACTGAACTGAATAATTTCAGCTTTGCTGATCTTTTGGCATTTAAATATCACAATGGAAGTTTGTTAAGTGAGGGAACTGTAGGAAGCAAAGTTAGATCCAC
>JAHTLZ010000023.1:5848682-5864718 GCA_023846285.1 Phrynocephalus versicolor | reverse complement strand
AATAATAATAATAATAATAATAATAATAATAATAATAATAATAATAAATGCTTACAGAGTTTTGAAATGGGACCTATAAACAATGAACACTTTTTCTAATGACTACAGAGCTGCTGGTTGTTTGTTTGTTTTTTAAATTCTTGGTGCAACTTCTACAGAACTCCTTGGTATGGGAGAAGATCAGCACTCTGAAAAGGGAGCATGACAAGTTTGCCTTGGCATTGATCCTACTCAGAAGTGAACAATTTCAGATGCCGCAGTAGTTCTTGGACCCGGTGTTGTTCTTGGGGGAATAGATCCTAAATTCATCTCACAAGCACCTGTTATCAATCCTTAATGCCACAGAGTGATTCATGGGTGAAGATGCTCTTGTTTGGAGACATCCCCGAGCACCAAATTAGACATCTTCCCCTTCTGACATGCAGCTGAAGGGAAAGGAAGGAAGGCACTTGGCATATTAGGTTTCTAATGTATAATGTTAAGCTTCCTTGCATTGTTCATATGTAACTCTGAAAAACTCCAATTTCAAGGGGAAAGTTTCTGTAATTAGGCGATTGCAGCCTTTTTCACAATTGTCTTCTGCTGCATTTAGTACAAACAATAATATTATACAACAATAAGCATTTCAATTCATTTTAAGTTTCTTCTGTTATATTTATAATTCCTGAATATTCTTTGATGGAGAGTCTCACTGAAATCAATCTGGAAATAATTTGGTTGACAATAAAACTACACCAAATGATGTTGATAACTCAATAAAGTATAATGATGGTTTTGGAAGAGGTAGCCATGTTACTACACCCTGAGAATTAGTGAGGCCTCGAACCATCAAGCGGAATTGTTCCGTGTGGTTCGCGACCTCACTAATCCTGGGCTGGTAGGGCCTCCTCCTACTGATTTCTAGAGATGGGCATGACTAGGGAAAATGACGTTTTCAAGTTGTCGTGTGTCGGAGGCAGCCCGTGTCGGCTCGTTTCCGTTTTTCGCGAAACTTCGCAAAAATTAGTCGGTTCGTTTTTTCATTTTTTTTTGTTGTCGTTATACTGGTTTTTTGGGGGGGTAGTGGGCTCCTGGAGGCACCTTTGTGGGGTGGGTGCCTCCTCTGGCCCGCTATAAAGGGAAAGTGGGCTCCTGGAGGCACCCGTGGGTGCCTCCTATCCTCACCCACTAGGAAGGGGCAGCAGCAGGCTCCAAGAGACCCCTCAACATGGGGGTCTCCCCTCCTCACCTGCTGCTGCAAAATGGCATGCATAACCATATATGGATATGCATACCATTTGCAGACAGTGAGACCACCTGGTCCACTGGTACGACCCTCCAAGGAGTGGGTCGCACCTGCCATGTCCCACAAAGAAGGGAATCGTACTTGCGTGTAGTGCAATGCAAGTAGATTTGGCTTAGGGTTAAGGTGGGTTAGTGCAAGGGCTAGGGTTAGGCTAATGACGGGTAAGGTTACGGTGGGCTATTGGGTTGCACCTCTGGGTGCCTCTCTGACCCACTAAGAAGACAGTCTGTGACGTATGGGTAGGAGTCAAGGATTATGGTTAGGGGGTTAGGGGGCTAGGGCAGGTTTTAGGGGGCTTTTTGGCACATCCCAGAAGTCTCCATGGCCAAGTGGCCATGCGATTGGTGGGATGGCTCCAAAAATTTGCATGGTCGTCCCCTCCCACATGGCTGGCCAGGCCACTGGGCGAGCCCATCATTGCGCACTGCGCAGGTGTAAATAAAATAAAATAAAATAAAATCAATGGAGGACAGAGGAGGAGAGGAGAGACATTTTGTTGCAAGAAAAAACCCACTGCTACTGTGAAAAATCTGGCAGTTTATAAATTTCCGCGTGTTTCTGTTGTGCTTGTGTATTTTTGGACCACGATTTCAAAAACAATATTGCGTTCGCCGCCCCATTTTGGATCCCCCACCCGCACTGCATGGCATGGCAAGTCCGGCTGTCCAGGACGGGGGGAGGCGGGACCCCCCCTCCAGACCAGAAACCCCCCCTCCTGTAGGTGCCCTGAGGCACGGCAGGCATTTTCCGTCTGCTTTTTGGCCCGGGAATGGGTGGGGGGAGAGTTTAAAAGTTTTTTCCTGTGCCGTCCGTGCCGCTTGAGCCGGCGACGAGACTCGTGCCGTGCGGCTTGTTGCTGCTGCGAGCCTGCGGCGAGTCCCACCAGAGCAGCCCAGGACGGAGGGGGGAGGCCGGGACCCCCCTCCAGACCAGAAACCCCCCCTCCGGTAGGTGCCCTGCGCCCTTAGTCAAGCAGGCATTTTTCCGCCTGCTTTTTGGCCCGGGAATGGGTGGGGGGAGAGTTTAAAAGTTTTTTCCTGTGCCGTCCGTGCCGCTTGAGCCGGCGGCGAGACTCGTGCCATGCGGCTTGTTGCTGCTGCGAGCCTGCGGCGAGTTCCACCAGAGCAGCCCAGGAGGGAGGAGGGGGGGAGGCCAGGGACCTCCAGAAACCACCCCTCTGGTAGGTGCCCTGAGGCATGGCAGGCATATTTCCGCCTGCTTTTTGGCCGGGAACTGGGTTTTTTAACTTTTAAAAACTTTTTTTCTGTGCTGTGTGGCATCGCGCGATCGCGCAATGCAAGTAACGAGCACGACAAATCAGACCAAAATTGTTCGTTCGTCGGTTCGAGCTTGAAGTCTGGCGGAGTAATTCCCGTTACCGTTTCCGTAGAGTAATGGAACCGAGTAACAGAAACGGAAACGGGAATACCGCTAAGTCGTGCCCATCTCTACTGATTTCAGTAGTGAGAGTTTTGCAGCCTTTTTCGATCTAAGATAGAGGCCATCCGTGCCGGTTTTGACTCCTGTTGCACTAGTCCACTCACGGCATCCCCTGACGCTGCACCCCCTCGGTCTCCTCGCATGGTCGAGTTTGGGCCTGTTTCCTTGCTTGAGGCCTCGAGGGCTATTGCTCATTACCCGCCCGCGTCCACCCCCTCTGACCCTTGCCCATCCTGGCTTATGAAAGCCGTTGGGGGGAGCATGCCTGCATGGGCTTCTATCATTGCCACAGGGAAGGGATTTTTCCCTCTCGCCTGAAGGAGACTGTGGTAAAGCCCATTCTGAAAAAAACTGGATTAGCATCGGGAGATTTGACCAACTACCGCCCGATTGCCAACGTTCCCTTTATGGGCAAGGTAATTGAGAGGATGGCCGCGGTCCTGCTTCAATCATTCTTGGAGGGAGAACGTGTCCTTGACCCATTCCAGTCTGGGTTCAGGCCGGGTCGGGGGACTGAGACAGTCTTGGTCGCTCTGCAAGATGACCTCCTCCGGGGGGCCGACAGGGGCTGCTCTACCTTGTTGGTCCTTCTGGACTTGTCAGTGGCCTTTGATACCATTGACCACAGTATCCTGCTGGATCGGCTCTCTGGGATTGGGATCGGGGGCACTGTTCACAGTTGGCTCCGGTCCTTTCTCGAGAGCCGTCCCCAGCAGGTTCAGAATTGGGGGGGGGGAGTTGTCAGCTCCTTGGATACTCCCTTGTGGGGTTCCACAGGGGTCGTCTCTCTCCCCCATGCTGTTCAACATCTATGGAACGCCACTGGCAGAGGTCATAAGGAGATATGGAGTCTGCTGTCATCAGTACGCTGATGACATGCAGCTCTATATCTCCTTTTTCACAGCTGCAGACGAGGCTGTCCAGACCCTCAATCAGTGCCTGGTCACAGTCATGGAATGGACCAGGGCCAACAGGCTCAAGCTCAACCCCGACAAGACTGAGGTTATGTTCTTTGGCACTTCCCCATCTGGCTATGGAGGCCCTTTTCCCACCTTGGAGGGTGTTTCCCTCCGGCCATCGGACACTGTCCGGAATCTGGATGTAGTCCCAGACCCGGCGCTCACCATGGAAGCCCAGGTGGCTGCTGTGTCCAGGACTGCCTTTTTTCATCTCCTTCGAATTGCCCAGATTCGTCCCTACCTAGATGGGGACTCCCTCAGGACTGTTGTGCAAGTGCTAGTGATCTCGAGACTAGACTATTGCAACACGCTCTACATGGGGTTGCCCTTGACTCTCCTTTGGCGGCTGCAGCGGGTGCAAAATGCGGCAGCTGCGTCGGTTCGACCACATCACCCCAGTCCTGGCTCGCCTGCATTGGTTGCCCGTTGCATCCCGAATCATATTCAAGGTCTTGGTTTTGACTTACAAAACCCTCCATGGCCTAGGACCTGACTACCTGGCAGAGCGGATCAACCAGCGATCAACATCAGCCTGACTGACTAGGTTGTTGTGGGCGCACATGCTGCGGGTGGCCACACCCAGGGAGGCTCGGAGAACATCCACCCGTGTCCGAGCCTTCTCTGTGGCTGGCCCCACTATGTGGAACCACCTTCCCACAGAAGTGTGCCTAGCAGAGTCCCTGCCAGCCTTCCAGAAGGCATTAAAAACTCTCCTTTTCCGGGAGGCATTTGGTGACTAAAGTGTTATTTTTTTTTCTTCCCCGCCATTTGCTATTGCCATTTCTCCATTGCTTAGCTTGGTTACCTGTTTTAAACTGTTTTAATTGTTTTACTTAATTGCTGTTATAATTATATTGTCATGTTGTAAACCGCCTGGAGTTCCTTCAGGAAGACGGGCGGTATATAAGCCCAATAAATAAATAAATAAATAAATAAATAAATAAATAAATAAATAATAGATTGTGCAAGAATTCCAGGCAAAATTCAAAGAAAAGAAACATGTGGCAGCTTAAAGTCTAACACTATTAAATTTTAATGTAAGCTTTTGTTTATCAAGTCCACTTCTTTGGACATATAGTAACAGAATGAAATGTCAGTTTCATGCCAAATATTCATTGGCTCTTGGGTGTCCAGTGTTCCCCTGCCCTTTCGCGGTTCATATACTGCAGTCCCGGTATATTGCAGGACCACAGTATATGAAAGGCAAGCCCCCCTGGGGTAAACTGGATGGGCCAGTTTCAGTACTCCTGTACTTACCCCAGGCCTGTTGCTGCGCCAAACAGGCCTCCAATGGCCTTCCCAGGCCTCTCAGAGGCCCCCAAAGTGCTTTCTGGCAAACCAGAAGTGACTTCCTGAAAAAAGGAAGTTACTTCCAGATTGCTGAAAACCACTTCTGAGACGTCCAATGGCCTTCCTGGGCCTGTCAGAGGCCCTGGAAGTGTTTACCTGTGACCTGGAAGTGACAGGCCCGGGAAGCCCATTGGAGGCCTGTTCAGGATAGCGCCAGGCCTCAGGTAGGTGTAGGGGGGCCCAAGCAGAGCCCCCAGTCCCGACCTGACCAAGCATCTGCATATCACGGATTTTCAATTATCGTGGGTCGGGTCAGGCCCCTAATCCCCACAATAGGCAGGGGGTTACTATATGAGTGAACAAAGGAAAATCCCAGAAACCATCTCATTTTTAATAAATTAATGACCTACAGCAAACACATTGTTGGCTATTTTTCAACAAGTGGGAAAAATAAGCACAAGAGGGTATCCTGTAGACTATCCTGGCTGTTGCACTGACATTCTGTTACCCATATATCTGGAAATAAAGGCAGAGAAATGTAGTTTGATAAATTATGTAGATAAGAGCACTCCATTCATCTTTCTGTTGCTTTCTCAACAGCTTTGCATACCCCTGCCAAAAAGAAAACAGAATTTCGTATCTTATGCAACTGCTTCAGGTATTCTTATGATATACTCAACTCTGAAATGGGCATATTAGTGGGAACGATGTACTGAAGGCTCTGGAAGATGACATGAGTTAGGGCTGGCACAAGCTCTCCTACCATTCGAAATGGAAAATGTTACTGCCTTGGGCTGCTGCTACCTCCCACGCTGACATGGCTGGTGTGCAGCAGCACTCCTACAAATGGAAGGGAAGCAAGGCATGGGGGAGGGGGAGTGCTGCCAGTCCAGAAGCTTTGGCTCACCAAATAGCCCTTTTAGCTCCACATTGTGGCTGATTTTAGGCCAGTCAAAATACCTGGCTCCTGGGGGGGGGGGATCCTTGAAGCTAATGCAATGTGCCTACTCCTGTATGAATCTAGATACAATTATTTAGCATCTATTTGTTTCATTTCTATACTGATTTTTCTCCTGCTGAAGAGAAGATCTACTTGAGAAAATGGCTTATATTTATTCATGGGCTAGATCCTCACTTTGAGCCTCACAACAGGTAGAAGTTATTATGCCCATAATATGTAGTATAAAGCCTTAGATACTAGGAATCAGCGCTCCACTAGTGGTTCAAATTCCACCTCCCGCTATACTGAAGGCAGCATGGATATACTGGAGGCAGCATGCTATAGCTCATTTGTCAAGTTTCTATCTTCCATTCAGAAAGCCTCAGAATCAAGCCACAGTATTCCAGGGCCAGGCCATCCCTCCACCTGAGCAATTTGCAAAGCCATATTGATTAGGTAAATTGTCCAAATTCCTATTACTGATTTACACTTGCCTAAAGGAGAGTATATTTAAATCTTGGTGGCACCTTGCCAGTCAAGAACCAGGTGTTGGCGAGTTTCTGGGCCTCCTCCTGTTCATGTAATCAGATGGTGTGCCCAGTTACGCAACCAGCACCCCATTATTGAGCAGTGGTTTGCTGCCAAGACTTTCCAGAAAGTGTTAATCAGCCACACAATTCCAGCCGAAGGATTTAAGGGAACAACATTCAGTTCTGTCTAACACAGCCTCACAACTTTTCCCAGGCCCTCAGAAACCTTTTCACCTGTCATCACATCCTGCCTGCTGTGGGGCAAAATTAGAGTCCTACTGAGCACAAAGCTTCTATTAATTATCTCTAATGCTTTTAAAGTATCTCCATATTGTGTTCAGTGACAGCCGTTACTATCTAAGCGTGTGATGCAAAAAATTCTGCCCACCTCCATACTCCCATTTAATTTATTTGTGTAGGTTCCTTGTCTAATTGCTTTAATATCACGTTTCAAATGGAATGAATGATGTATGCACAAGCACAAGCTCCTGCAGGGGGCTTCTGTGCCCTTGTCAAGAGAATCAGGCAGTGTAATTATGCTAAGAAATCAATTTCCCTGAAATTGTGGAATAGCAGCTTTTACTGAAGTTCTCAACTCCATTTTAAAGGAATTTGAATGCATTCATTGATGATACTAGATTTAGTGTCACAGTTCCTTAAAACTGCTATTCAGACAGCTGCCTAATAGCTTGATAATCACAAGATATTATTATTTTATATTATGTTGTATTTCTAGAAAATGCTTTTTGTATTTCTCCTCCTCCCAGAGGGCTTTTTCTAGGAAAAGCTAACCATTTCTTCAATAATGGATGCTTTCTTCTGAAAGTAAAGGGTGGTATTTTTATTGTCCCAGTCCTTCAAACAACATGTATGGGGGTGCTCATTCCTGGTATCTCAGTATTGCCAATTGAAGCATAACAAATTGAGGAGCCCTATAACATGGGTCTTCTGCACCAACCCTCCCCATTCCCTGGCCAAGAAGGGCCCATTAGTCTGGAAGAGCCACATGGAGAGGGGGTGTGAAAGTATGTACCTGAACCCTGACATGTTGTTTGAAGGACTGAAACAATAAAAACACCATCCTTTACTTGTTTTGTTTGGAGAACAGTGGGTTATAAATTAATCCAAACCTGTGTCAGCTGTAACTATAAAATGTCAACCACACTGCTTCCTGACTTATGTCTAAGAGAGACATGCCTGATGAATTCCATCATTTTGGACTTTACATCTAAGAATAACTTTTGGATTTTACATCTGAGAATAACTTACATGGCAGAATTCATCATGCTGTGAACCTTTGGCTATTTAAGCTGGTACAAGCTTGATGAAATGAATTTTTCATCCATGAAAACTCATGTATTTCATGATGATTTTTAAGTGTTCTATAAAGATATCTCCTATTTTTCAAAGAAAGGGAATATTTTCCATAAGGGGCTTGAAATTTCCCCTGGAATTGGAAACAGATTTCTCCTTCAGAAGACTGTATCATCTGAGGCTGCTTGGAAAGGCATAAACAGTTTGCAAAAGGAAACATTCCTTTGCACTCAGGCTGCATCAACTTTCCTGAAGCTGTTGACAAGCTCCAAAGATATTTGGACTAGAGATGGGCACAAAATTTAAAAATGACACGCTGTTTTGTCATGTGTACGGTTACAAAATATTTTGAACCAAATTAAATGGCAGACAGCTTTTCCTTACAAAATGAAACAAAATGTCATTTTTCCTCTAGAACTAAATGATTCATTCTAGAGGAAATGGCAGGGGAGCTTCCCCAAGCTCTTCCCTATAAGCCCCCCAAATTTGGAAAGGTTTGGATGTCAGGGAGCTGAGTTATGAAGCTCGAAAAGGGGTGCCTCTAGAAAAAAAATCTTTCTATTGAAATTTGAAGCTGATCAGGCGAGCAAAAATGCCACCATGGCTTCCCATTGATTCCAATTAGAAATATTTTTTTTTTCCTAAGGACATCCCTTTTGAAGCTCCTTAACTCAGCTCCTTGACCCCCAAACCTTTCCAAATTTCAGGAGGTTACCTAGAATCAGTTGAGGAAGCTCCCCTGCCATTTTGGTCCTTTAGGAACCAGGGGAGCATAGTGTTTCATTTTGTTTCATTTCATTTTGTAACAAAACTACTTTAAAAATTCATTACAAACAAAACAAAATGAAACTACTGCAGAAATGAAACAAGACACTGTTTTTTCCCATTTCGTGCCCATCTCTAATTTGGATATTTCCACATACCCACCTGGGAAAATATCCAATGGTGGTATCAAACCATTAAGTATTGCAGTGGTACAAAGGCCTCCAAGAGAGAAGGAGAGACTATGGCTACTGACCACGGGGGAGACTTGTCTACATTTTCAAAAAATACAAAGGCAAATGAGTTGAAAGGCTTTTCTTCTGCAGTTGACCTGCTGAGTCTTCTGATGAAAGAATGCATGGTTTCATTCATAAAAACAGTAAAAACAATAAACACAACTGTAAATTTTCTCTCAGAATGCAGGATGCACAACAATGGGCTCAAGTTACTAGAGCCCAGATGAATATTAAGAAAATTTCATGTTAGAGCAGTATGGAAATGGGACCAATTACCTCAAGAGGTGGTGAGTGTTCCAACACTGGAGGCATTCAAGAGAAATTTGCATAAGCCCTTGGCAGATGTCTTCTGATGTATATTCCTGCATTCAGCAGAGGGTTGGAGTTGATGGCCTTGTAGGCCACTTCCAACTTCACTATTCTATGATTCTCTGTTTTCACTCTGTTGAAATTCAATAGCCCACCCACATTAGGCCACCTTTGATGGATAGACAATCATTTTATCTGTCTGTCTATCTGTCGGTCTGTCTGTCTGTCTGTCCAGCATTTTCTTCTTTGCTTCTTTACTATCACTGAAATTAAGCGTCTTTGTATTCCTCTCATTTGGACTTGACTTCTTTTTAAAAGACACTTCTTGTCCTTTATATCTTCATTATTTATTGACAGTCTGAAGGCTTTAATTTGGTTGGTGGCAGTGATAGAGAAAAATCAGAAGTGATGTTTGTCAATAGCCTGTGAAAGAGCCTGGGACAAGCACGTTAACACTACAGAGGCATCGGCAATGAAATAAAGTACAAGGGATTTGTACAAGCTGCCCAGGCCTCTGCATTGTATGTGCAGCCCTTGCTACAGAGATAAGCGAAATCACCCTCCCTCAATATGCCAGCCCAGAGCCTCCCTGTATGGCAGAATTTAAGCTACGCAAATCTTGTTGCTCTTAATGAAAGTGTTGCATCTAAAATCCGGTGCACTCCCCCGTCTCAAAAGATTGTTGCCTAGGAGCAAACCAGGAGACATTCTCTGCATGTTTATTGTGTCCCGCAAAGTTACAAATGCACACAATCAAAAATGCATGCATGCACGCACGCACGCACACATGCACATGCACACACACCAAGCATGAACACATTGCCCTTCAAATAAAATGACTTTGGAATCACATTTTCTAGCATCATGGCTTGACTGTAAAATCCCAACAACAGGGGCAAAAAACAGTATTAAAAGATGATCCTCCATTTAAAAGGAGTGGGAGCGTTTGGACAATAAATCACATGCTGTCAAATCCTGCCCTCAAATTCTGTGTGCATGTTTAAATGGCATAGCGGGGTCATGCCTAACGTGGAAATAATCACATCCTCCCCGGAGCCACGATTAGACCTTCAAACAAATGGAAATTCTTCTGTTCAGATTACCAGCATTTAGCAGCAGGAAGAACCCATTCGCGTCCACACATCTCGCCAGCCGCTTGGAATGGAGCAGACTTAACGGAAGCTTGCAGGCAAGGCTTGGAAAGCAGCCTGGCAATAAATGCTCCAGGAAAGGGGTCCTTGGACTCAGAGCTTACCGGTAGGAATGCTGGTGCCAAAAATGGCCATGCCTTTTAGGATTAGAACACCCACCCCTGGCTCTTTCTTCCTTTTAAGTCATTCTCATTCAGCGAACAGGTTCAGGCGCTACAACTTCCTGCTCCATTCTGTATTACAGGAAACTAAAAGGGGTCAGGTGATAATGTATCAAAATCTGTCAGTTAATGTGTTCTCACATTTTTTTCCTTTTTGTTACTGGTGTTTGTTGTTAATGATTTAAAAATATTTATTCTTATTTACAGTTTGTGGGGTTCACTTTTTTGTAACCTTCCCCTTGAAACCCATGTAAGGATGGGATATCATTAGATAGACAGACAGACAGACAGACAGACAGACAGACAGACAGACAGATAGATAGATAGATAGATAGATAGATAGATAGATAGATAGATAGATAGATAGATAGATAGATAGATAGATAGATAGATAGATAGATAGATAGATAGATGTGCCATTCACATAAAACTGCCCCTTCCCTGTTACTTTCCTTTATGAAAAACTTTCAGGAGATCCAGGAATGCATCAGTTAAGGTTGAATTCACAGAACTTTCTGGGCTCACTCAGGTTGAAAGTGGAAGAAAATTAACCATGGAACACTGTACACAATTATGCCAGAAACAAATCTTATAGTCTGTATCTACAGCACATTAATGTTGCAAAGAGATGCTTATACCCTGGAGACCAATCACCAAACAAAGCAAGATAATTTGCATAATTGCAGCCACAAGAGAAACTCATGCTGTGACATGGAGGGCACTCACATTAATTAATTTCCCTCTTTCACTCAGGGACTATCTAGCATCATGCCTCTGATCTCTTCAAATTTGAGAGGTGGATTGACCCACCTTGGATGGCACAGGAGCTACTTGTATGCCCCCTGCCCACCACTCAAACCAAAACGTTCAGCCCAAAGCCCCCTTTAAAAATCTTGCCAAGGCCCCATTCTTGTGGCCCCAGTATGAAATGAGAGCATCCTGAATTTCCAACCAACAATATCTGCCACCAGGGATGCATTTGAAGTTACCCTCCAGAACTGGAACTTCATCAAAGGCAGGCCATCAACATGATGAAACAGCTGCCCTGCAAATTTCCTCCTTAAGAACATGTAACCTTTCAACGAACGAACCATGCACAATTCAGCTACTGAACAAAGTCCTTGTGAAATACCTTGTCCTTTCCCCCACCTGATCAGGTTTTTTTTACCTTTGCAGGTGAATAATGACTCGGTCTTCAGAGATCACTGGGTCATCCACCCACAAGGCCACTCTAGAATACAGTTTTGTGTTCCTGCCTCGAGCAGGGGTTTGGACTTGATGGCCTTATATTTATTTATTTATTTATTTATTTATTTATTTATTTATTTATTTATTTATTTAAAAGCTTATATCCCGCCCATCTTCCCTGACGGGAACTCTGGGCGGCTAACAATGTTAAAAAAGACATAAAATAAGTGGAGGAACCTCCGAGCAAGAAGCAGCAGAGGGCAAGATGGCGGCGATAAATAGGGAGGGGGAAGGAGGGGGAAAAAACTAACTGATAAGGTCACCATAGGCTTCTTTAAAGAGGAAGGTCTTCAAGGCCCTCTTGAAGGCAGGCAGGGACTCCAGCAGGCACAGCTCAGAAGGGAGGTGATTCCAGAGTGAAGGCCCCACCACAGAGAAGGCGTGGTTTCGCGTGAGCGTTTTCCGCGCCTCTCTGGGTGTGGCCACTCTCAATGAGCGCGCCTCCAATGATCTCGTGGGTCTGGAACCGGATGCTCTTTGGGAGATACGCTCCGCCAGGTACCCTGGTCCCGAGCCGTGGAGGGCTTTGAAAATCAAAACCAGGACCTTGAACCTGATCTGGAAGACAATGGGGAGCCAATGCAGGCGGACCAGGAGTGGGGTGATGTGCTCGTATCTACGAGCACCCACCACCAGCCTGGCCGCCGCATTTTGCACCCGCTGTAGCCTCCGGGTCAGCATCAAGGGCAACCCCACGTAGAGGGCATTGCAATAGTCGATCCTCGAGATCACCAGGGCCTGCACGACTGTCCTCAGGGAGGACTCATCAAGGTACTGGCAGATCTGGGCGATCCTGCGGAGATTGAAAAAAGCGGCCCTGGAGATGGCCATCACCTGGGCTTCCAGGGAGAGGGCCGAGTCCAGGACAATGCCCAGATTCCTGGCCCTGTCTGTAGGCTGGAGGGAGATACCCCCCAGACAAGGGAGGGGGCCATTGTACCGAGACGAGGGCGCCCCGAAGAACAGAACCTCCGTCTTCTCCGGATTAAGCTTGAGCCGGTTATCTCTGGTCCATTCCAGTACGGCCTCCAGGCACAGATCGAGGGAGCAAACCGCCTCCTCTGCAGATGAAGAAAAGGAGATATAGAGCTGCGTGTCATCAGCGTACTGGTGACAGCGAACTCCATATCTCCTGATGACCTCCCCCAGCGGCCTCATATAAACATTGAACAGCACGGGGGAGATTGCCGACCCCTGGGGCACCCCACAAGGGAGAGTCCAAGGAGCCGACCAGTCACCCCCCAGCTGTACCCGCTGAGTCCGGCCGCCAAGGAAGGAACGGAGCCAGGCCAAGGCCTGACCACCAATTCCCGCCTCAGCGAGCCGGGCCAGAAGGTTACCATGGTCAACGGTATCAAAGGCTGCTGAGAGATCAAGGAGGACCAGCAGGGAGGAGCTCCCCCTGTCGGCCTCCCTGAGGAGGTCATCCTGCAGAGCGACCAGGGCGGTCTCGGTCCCGCGAAGAGGCCTGAATCCGGACTGGAAGGGGTCCAGGATATGATTTACCTCCAGGTATGACTGAAGTCAGACAGCGGCTACCCCCTCGACAACCTTGCCCAGGAAGGGAACAATGGTGATCAGACGAAAGTTGGAAAGGTCATCCGTTGCCAGGCCAGGTTTCTTAAGAGTGGGTTTCACCACGGTCTCCTTCGAGTGGGAAAGGAAACAGCCCTCTCGAAAGCAGGCCGTAGCAATCGCAGAAACCCACTCAGGCATGTTCCCTTCAGCAGATTTAATGAGCCAAGCTGGGCAAGGGTCAAAGGGAGTGGCAGCCGGCCGGCAACGAGCCATAGCTCTGGAGGCCTCCGCCAAAGAAACCAGCCCGAACTCATCCAGGAGGGGAGAACGGAGGGGTGAGGTACCGGAGATCCCAAAAGGTGGACTAGAGCAACTGGGGGGCAAGTCGGAACGGATGGCCTCAATTTTTGATCTAAAATGGGCTGCGAATTGCTCACTAGTGAAATCACTAGGAGGAGGCCGCAGCTGACTGGGATTGGAGAGGTCCCGAACCACCCGGAATAACTCCGCCTGGTGGCTTGAGGCCTCGCCAAATTCTCAGGGAGGCAAATGATCTTCTAGCATCCCTGATCGCACGAAGATAGCGGCCAGTCAGCTGTTTAAGGGCAGCCCTATTTACTTCCGTCCGGTTTGCCCTCCATATGACCTCCAGTCTCCTACGTTCTTGCTTCATCGACCGCAACTCCTCCGTGAACCATGGGGAGGAGCGGCCTCGACATCGTAGGAGACGCTTAGGGGCGATCCGGTCCACCGCCCCGGCAGAACCCACATACCACCTTTTCACCAGGGCATCAACCGGATCGTCTGCCAGACCACCAGAAAGCTCCCCGAAGGCCTCCATGAACCTGGCAGGGTCCAGGAGCCTACGGGGGTGGGCCCAGATGTAGGATGGGCGCTCCCCGCGGGGCGGGGGGGCGATCGACAGGGAAAATTTTAGCAGGAAGTGGTCCGACCATGACACGGGCAGGGGCAAAATGTCCCCAACCCCCAGACACGAATCTGGCGACATGGAGGAAAAGACCAGGTCCAGGGTGTGGCCAGCTCTATGGGTGGGGCATAGAACATGCTGAGATAAGTTCATGGAAGTCATATAGGCCTCTTCCAACTTCATGATTCAATATGTACAGTCTCCTTAAAGAACCCTGATATACACCAGATGTAGGTAGACTCCAGCCTTGCAGAGGTAACATCCAGCAGCCTACTCCTCTGTTCTGAGCAGAAGAACTAAGTGTAGTTTTTATATGTATGTTGATCACGTATGATATTCAGTTCAAATCACCTCTGGTTTAGGATTGGAAAACACCCCTGGCAATTACTTTGTGTTTGGGTGAAAAAGCAGTTAACTGGTGAAAAAAAGGAGTCCAGTTATGTGATTTCCCCCGCTTGGTTTCCCTTTGTGAATGGTAGTGAGTGCAAGACAGTATTTTGTATACCATATTGACTGCTGATATGGATGTCATCAACATTTAGACTGTTCTTTGCTATGCCGTTTGACATTCTTGTTTCTGAGGGGAAGAGCGGAACAATATTGTTCACCGACAGGAGGCCATTTTTAGGAATTGTGAATCATGGATACAGAAGCACAATATCTCCTATCCATAAACTGGAGGCTTTAAAAGAATTGAATTTCCTGGCTTTTCAGGAACACATCAACTGCAAACAAATTCAAAGAGGAATTCAAAGAGCAGATTTACCAAGTGCTAGAAGATCCCAGAGGATGAGCAAATAATTTATGCTATGATTACTAGAGGAGGACAGAACAGCTGGGATGTGACTGCAGTCCTTCTGTTCCAAATTGTGTGTCTTGTTTCTTCTTCCCAGGTTCAGTACTTTGCATTTATCCCTGCTGGTGTTGGTTTCAGCCCAGTGTGCTAGCCTATCAAGATCATTTTGAATTTTGTTTCTCTCTTCCAGGGTATTAGCTATTCCACCCAATTTTGTATCATCCACAAATTTGGTTGGTGTTCCCTGCACCTCCTGATCCAGATCATTAATAAAACTGTTGAAGAACACTGGCCCCAGAACTGAGCCCTAGGGTACCTTACTTGTTACCTCCTCCCAGTTGGAGAAAGAGCCATTCTGTACCATTCTGTAGGTAACTGTGTATCCACTTGATAGCTGTTCCATCAATTGCACTTCTAGTTAGCTTGCTAATCAGAATGTCATCCCTGTCATGGATTGGCACCAAAGTGTCAGGGGTACCTTCCTCAAGTGATTCTAGGTATCCCCCTGAAATTTGGAAAGGTTTGGGGGTCAGGGAGCTGAGTTATGAAGCTCCAAAGGGAGTGCCCCTAGGGGAAAAAAATCTTTCTATTGGAATTGGAAGCCAAGCCATGCAGCTTGGCTGCGGCTTGGCTTCCAAAGTTCTGATTCCAATTAGAAATATTTTTTCTAAATAATACGTAATATCATTCATGCAGTTCCTTGCTACCTGTCAATACTCTTCCCTTGTGATCTGTCTTTCTTTTCACTTCCTACATTTCTTTTCTTTTCTTTTGCTTGTTTTCAGGTCCTCTCTGAGCCTTCTGTGACGCCACACTGGCCGTTTTTGCAGACTCCCCTGTTTTTTTGTAAACATATGAACTGTAATGTCTCTTTCTTGGGGTTTTATGCATCTGTAGTATATACGGTACATAACAAACCATCTTCTGTGGAGTTTCTTTGGGTTCTACTCTTGACAGATGGACTTGTTTGTGGGGGTATCCCTTTTCTAGACACCTTTTAATGAAGCCAGACCAGGGTTTCAGTTCTACATGCATGTGCTTTGATCAGACAACAAATATGTTGCATTTTGGACCACTGTGGCATGCCTGGTACTTCCTAGAAATCACATAATATACAGTAAGTGGGGAACCAGCCCAACCTCATCTAATGATAAAGCTACAGTTTTTTT
>JAHTLZ010000023.1:5832348-5845291 GCA_023846285.1 Phrynocephalus versicolor | reverse complement strand
CCATCCCCTGCCCCCCACACCCTCCCCTGCCCCCCGCCCGACCCCCCCTGCACCCCCCAATCTCCCCCACCCCCGGGCCACGGAAAAATCATCAAACATTTACCGGGCCCTGGGGACAAAAAGGTTGGGGAGCACTGGTCTAGGCCATCAATATCATCTCTCTGCATCCCAAACCACTGAAATGCAAACAGTATTCTTTCTATCCAGCTCCCACCAGAAACGCTGGCCAGGTGTACACAACCAGCCCCACATATTGCCGATTCTCCCTTCCCTCAAGTCAGCAGTTTTTTAACAGTGTCTTTAGCTGTTACTAATAGGGATGGGCACCTTACAAAAATGACATACCATACATATGTTTATTACGGTCATGTGACCCGAAAACAGTTTTAACAGAACAATACACAAAATAACACTATATCATAACATTGCCAACAGTAGATTACAGTGTCATTTATCTGCCACTATGGTAGCCCTTCTATGAATTGCTGCCAAGAGGAATTTAGCCACCTGAGTAATTATATATGAGTTCTTGTCTGAAAGGCAGTACTCTACCAAGATCTTATCTGGACAACTTTGAAATTTAAAAATTAAAGGATAAATCAGGTCTCTTCTAATTTCTTTGTAAAAGGTACAGTATAAAAGAGTATGTGTTAATAATTCAGGTACCCCAGCTCCACAGGGACATAAACGTTCTTGGTGTGGGGTTCCATTATATCTACCCTGAAGCATAGCTGAAGGGAGCACATTGAGTCTTGTCAAACAAAATGCTCTGCAGACTTGTGGAGTTCCTAATGAGGATAGATAATCTGCTTGTTTCCGATGCCCTGGAAAAATACCATGCACCTGGGGTGAGCAGGTTCTATTTGCTGTGGCATTCAGTTCTTGTCTCTCGACGTCATCAAGTCACTGACTAAGGGCTCGATAGGCCTGATGTTGATTTAACATTAGAATGGACTCGAGGGGCGTTCCAATAGATCTAACTTTATATTGGATTATCTGTGGCCACTTGCTCGAATAGGAATCTGATAGCATATGATATATATAACCCAACTGCTCAGCCTGAAAATGGATTCTCAGCCAGAATTTCAGGGTTTGATTCTATGCCCTAGTCTCTAAGTGATCTAGGCCTGTCTCCAGTTATAGAGCTGCCTATCCGCACAATTAGGGACACCCAATATTCGGCGCAAGAAGGAAGACTGTATGTTCTCTACGTTGGAATTGAATGCGCTTATCCAAATAGGTACGCCATAGAGTAACTGGGGCCTAGTTTTTGCTGTAAAGACACACACAGCAGAAGGGATGTGGAATCCACCGTTAATATAGAAAAACTGAACAATGGCTGCCATACTTCTGCAAGCCTTACTATGTGTGTAGATACGGTGGGCGGTCCACTCGCAATTGTACTTAAAGTGTAGTCCTAGGTACTTAAATTCCTTGTTAGAAGAGATTATTCTGAATTGGCCAGCGATGTTTCTTCCAGGCCTTGGTAAACACCATGATTTTAGATTTATCTGTATTAATATTTAGGCTATTGTTTTTACAGTAGTCAGCAAAAGCTACCAGTAATCGCCTTAATCCCAGATGTTTTAAAGATAGTACTACAGCGTCATCTGCAAACAATAATAGAGGAACATGTTGAGTACCAAGTTTGGGGAAGTGGCCCTCCACCTTTCTTAGGTGTGCATCCAAGTCATTTATATAAAGATTAAAAAGGTGCAGCACCAACACACAGCCTTGCCTAACTCCCCTATTACTTGGGATTTCCTCTGTTAATTCGCCTAGGGAGCCATATCGTACACTACAACTAGTGTCCAAATATAATTTTTGCATAAGAAAAGGTAATCTATCTATGGTGGTCTTATCTAATTTAGCCCATAATAATCCCCTGGAAATAGAATCAAAGGCCCCTTTCAGGTCAAAAAAGGCAGTAAACAGTCCACTCCCCCTGCGTTTCTGTATTTTTCAGTCAAGTGCGCCAAGGTTAAACAGTGGTCCAGGGTATTTCTGTTGGTGCGAAACCCACTCTGTTCTAACCCTAATATTTTCTCTGTATCCATCCAGCTTATCAATTTGTTAGCTAACTGGCTTGCATAGAGCTTTCCTTTTTATAGAGAGCAAGCTGACAGGACGGTAGTTGGCTGGTAGGTTTGGCTTCCCTTTTTTAAAAATAGGAACTACCACTGCTTTAGTCCATGCAGAGGGTAACCTCCCGGTTTGATTGATCAAGGTAAACAGGATTGATAGTGGCACAGACCAGCAGTCCTTAAAAGATTTGAAAAGTTCAGGGGGGGGAGTCCATCAAAACCTGGAGCCTTCTTTAGCTTTAACTTGCCGATCAACGCTTTAATTTCCTCAGAAGATACTGGGAGCCAAGCTGGTAAATTGGTTGGAATAAAATCTGTAAGTGTTTTTAGGGGGGGTGATGGATCATAGAGTATACTAAAGAAGAGCTCCTTCCATATATGAGCTGGTATCCAGTGTTGTGGCAGATCGGTGTTAGTCGCCGTGACACTGGTGACCAGAATCCAGAATT
This sequence comes from Phrynocephalus versicolor, assembly GCA_023846285.1. Lineage (NCBI taxonomy): Eukaryota > Metazoa > Chordata > Lepidosauria > Squamata > Agamidae > Phrynocephalus > Phrynocephalus versicolor. The sequence continues at coordinate 5,842,758 of JAHTLZ010000023.1, read as the reverse complement.
GTTTGCTATTGTTAGATAAGGCGGCATTAGTCAATAGGTCCCACCTAACTTTTTGGAGCTGCCATTTTTTTCAGCTATTGTCAGTTTGTATCGCTTCTTTAGCTCATAGTATCCATCTGGCAACACATCCATTTGATTCTTGCGGTAAAGCTGGTACATGGCATGTAGTTCTTTTTTAAAGAGAAGGCATTCTTTATCAAGCCACCTCTCGGATTTGTTCTTAGCCCTACCATTTATCCCTGTTAGTGAGTGTGATGTAGTTTGTTGGTGAAATGTATTATTCATCCTAACTGAGATTTTATCATAGTAATACAGGGCATCACTTATGCTTTGAGCTTTAGTTAGTTTTTCCCCCAGGATCCTTAAATCTCTGGAATCTAATGAACTTCTGAGGGAATCTGCCACTTTAGGCGACCATTTCCCACTTGTGTATTGTGGCTTATTCCCTAAACTGGCATTCAGATAGCGTTGGATCTTGTTTAGGGAATGGTTGCACTTAATCTTAGTTATCAAGGGAAAGTGATCACTATCGATCCATTCACCAATGTGGAAATCTACAATTAGTTATCTTAGCTGTTGGGATATGCAGACATAATTGATTATGCTGCTTCCTCTAGGTGAGCTAAATGTATACTCACAAGGAGAGCCTTGTGATATTGTCCCATTTAGAGTGTATCTACCTGTACCTATTAGGAGCTTTGCAAGACATATCCCTGCAGTGTTTATCTGGTGATCCTTAGAATGTCTACAGTGCTGGAGTAGCTCCGTTTGGGAGTCATTATGTCTTTGCTTAAAGCACTCATTAAAGCCAAGTCGTCCCTTCCTAGCCTGGCGTTGATTTAAACTGATTATTTTCCTTTCCTGATTAAGTAGTACTGTGGAGGTTAATTTTAAAATATATTCCTTCCTTCCCTTGCTCTGCCGCTGATCAGCTGTTGAGCTTATCTCTCTGATCTCTTCATGCAGCAGCTAGCCATTAGGCTTCTAGCTTGTTTACAGATGGTTCTTTCCTTGAAAGAAAATTGATTGGAAGGTTTGAGGGCCTTTGAATTAGGGCAGTGGGTTTAAAAAAGGAAAGCTCCCAATTATTTATAGTTTTACAAAGAGTTTTGTTTCATTTTGTTTTGTGATGAAAATTGCTTTAAAAAATCCATTATTAATGAAATGAAACTAAGAGAGAAATGAAATGAAATAAAACAAAATGCTATATTTTCATTTCGTGCCCACTTTGTTGGTTGCCGCTATTAACTGCTGCTGCTGGCACTGATGCTGAAGACTTAAATTAAAATCCTTGCTTGCCCATGAAACATACTAGCTCAGTGATGGCAAACCTTTTAGAGAATGAGTGCCCAAACTGCAATTCAAAACCCACTCTTTTTTTTTTTTTGCAAAGTACCAATATGGCAATTTAACCTGAATACAGTGGTGCCCTAGGTTACAAATGTTTCAGGTGCTACCCTTCATGAAAGCGAGGATCAAAGAGCAGGGGTGCTACCTTCAGGAAAACAAGAACTTAAGAACAGGCTTTCGAATTTCCAGAGGCCAGAGGAAAAGAATACTCGCCTTGGGCAGAGAGGCGGATGGGGTGCTACACTGTTGGGAAAGCCAGGGGTGAGTGGCAGTGGCTTGTGGGCTTGTTTGTAGCCCCTGTTTACTATCCAGCCACACCACCCTGAGCATCCCAAAAGTGGTGTGGCTGGAACGTAAACTGCAGCTATGAAGGAGCCCACAAATTGCTGCCCCCTTTCACCCAGCTCTGCATGGCCTTGTTGCTAGATGGTGCAATATATGAGTCCAAATAAATAAATAAATAAATAAATAAATAAATAAATAAATAAATAAATAAATAAATAAATAAATAAATATGGACACCACATGGATGGCTGGTATTCACACCCAAAGGCCCCCTCCGTAGCAGAGCCCATCCAACAGCATGGCACTACAGTGGTACCTTAAGTTACAAAATGTATCTGTTCCAAATCCATTTTCTTAACTCCAAATTTTCTTAACTCAAAAAGCGGTTTCCCATAGGAATGCATTGGAAACTGATTAATTTGTTCCAGACGCTAGAAAAGAGATAAAAACACATTTTTCTGTGTGCAAAACTCTTTATAAAGTGCACTTTATAGACAGGTACACTGCAGAGGAACATGACTGATCCAGAATTAACATTTTAAATGTCACACATCACAATTTTGAAGATGCTTACAGTGCAGTAAGTGTACTTTAAATACAGGTACACTGTACAGGGACGTGTCTGACCCTGAATAAATATTTCAAATCTCACACATTTATTTATTTATTTATTTATTTATTTATTTATTTATTTATTTATTTATTTATACACTGCCTGACTTTCCAGAGGAATTCTGGGCAGTTCAAAACATAAAAATCAATCAATAAATTGATAATGCAAAGGCAAGTAGAACATAAAACCCACAAAATTTAAAGATACTTACAGTACAGGAAGTGTACTTTAAAGGCAGGCACACTGTAAAGGAATATGTCTCACCCTGAGGTAACATTTTAAACCTCACACATCACTGTTTTGAACATGATAAAGGCACTTCTGTGCACTTATCTAACTTTAACAAGAAAACATGAGAAAACATGAGAAATCCATGGAAACATGGAACAACAATCAACTTTTAAAATGCCCAACAAAAATTCACTTTTGGGAAGAGGGGGCAGAAGACGGCAACTGGGCAGAACATGAAAGCTCTTCCTCCTGCCTGGCCTGCTTGGCCAAGAATCTGTCCATGGTCTGCTGCCTCTGTTGCTTCCTAAGCATTACTCAGAAAGGAGCAATGACCACATTGTCAACGTGGTCCAGAGCTTCCTGGGCTTCAGCCTGATGCGGGTAGTGCTCATTCAACAAAGTCTGAAGTAGACATGGGCACGACTTAGCGGAATTCCTGTTTCCGTTTCCGTTCCTCGTTTCCGTTACGGAACGGAAATGGTAACGGGAATTACTCCGCCAGAACTCGAACTCGAACCGACTAAAGAATAATTGGGTCTGATTTGTCATTGTCGTTCCTGGCATCGCGGCGATCCCACGATGCCAAGCGGCACAGAAAAAAAGTTTTTAAAAGTTAAAAAAAAAACCCGATTCCCGGCCAAAAAACAGGCGAAAATATGCCTGCCTGAGTGAGGGCTCAGGGCACCTACAAGAGGGGTGGTTTCTGGGGGGGTCTCCGGCCTCCCCCCTCTCCTCCTGTCCCTCCTGGCCCTGGGCTGCACTGGGGGCGGGCATCCTCGTCGTCCCGCCAAAGCGCCGCCGGCCGCCGGCCGCAATTCAAATGGAAGCGACACAGAAAAAAAGTTTTAAAACCCCTGATTCCCGGGCCAAAAAGCAGGTGAAAATATGCCTGCTGAGTGCACCTACCAGAGGGGTGGTTTCAGGGGGGGGGGTCCCCGGCCTCCCCCCCTCTCCTGTTCTGTCCTGGGCTGCTCTGGTGGTGGGACTCGCCGCAGGTTCGCAGCAACAAGCCAGACTCGCCGCCGGCCGCCGCAATTCAAGCGGCACAGAAAAAAAGTTTTAAACCCCCCCCCCCCATTCCCGGGCCCAAAAAGCGGGCGAAAATATGCCTGCCCGAGTGCACCTACCAGAGGGGTGGTTTCTGGGGGGGGGGTTCCCGGCCTCCCACCCTCTCCTGTCCTGGGCAGCCGGACTTGAGTCGCCATGCCATGCGGTGCGGGCGGGGGATCCAAAATGGGGCGGCGACCGCAATATTTTTTTTTAAATCGTGGAGTGGTCCAAAAACACACAAGCACCACAGAAACATGCAAAAATTGCTATTTTAAAACTGCCAGAATTTTTACAGTAGCAGTGAGTTTTTCTCGCAACAAAATGTCTCCTCTCTGTCCTCTCTCCATTGATTTTATTTTATTTTATTTTATTTTATTTTATTTTATTTTATTTACACCTGCGTAATGATGGGCTGGCCAAGTGGCCATGTGGGAGTGGACCATGCAAATTTTTGGAGCCATTCCACCAATCGCATGGCCACTTGGCCACTGAGACTTCTGGAATGTGCCAAAAAGCCCACTAAACCCTGCCCTAGCCCCCTAACCCTAATCCTTGATTCCTTACCCATACGCCACAGTACACTGTCCTCTTAGTGGGTCAGAGAGGCACCCAGAGGTGCACCCCAATACTCACCCTAACCTCACCCGTAACTAGCCTAACCCTAGCCCTTGTGCTAACCCTGCTGCCTAAGCCAGATCTGTACTTGCATTGCACTACACGCAAGTACAATTCCGTTCTTAGTGAGACACAGCGGGGTGCAGAGAGTCCACCAGTCTGGCTCTGGGTGACTCCTGTAGGCTCGGCTCGGCAGCATGTATGCCATGCAAACCATGCCCCCGAGGCCTGACTGATGCAGGGAAGGCACCCCAAAAAGAGGGGTGCCTCTGCCAGTCTGCTGTGTCTGCAACTTGGTATGCATATCCATATGGCTATGCATGCCCTTTTGCAGCAGGTGAGGAGACCCCCATGCCCTGGGGGGGTCTCCAGGAGCCTGCTTTCCCTTCCTAGCAGGTGAGGCTAGGAGGCACCCACCCACCCCAAAAAGAGGTGCTTCCAGGAGCCCGCTTCCCTTCATAGCGGGCCAGAGGAGGCACCCACCCCACAGAGGTGCCTCCAGGAGCCCACTACCCCCCCTAAACCAGTATAAAGACAGACAAAAAAATGAAAAACAAAACGACAAATATTTGCGAAGTTTCGCGAAAAACGGAAACAAGCCGACACGGGCTGCCTCTGACACACGACAACTCGAAAACGTCATTTTCCCTAGTCGTGCCCATCCCTAGTCTGAAGCTGTCCCCATAGTTGGCAAGCCTGCCTCAGAACTGCTGCCTTCTTTGAGGACATGACACTACAGTCACTAAGAAGATTAAAAAAGGCTTTAAAAACCCAGGCTCTCAATGCTGCAGTCCAAAAGTATTCAAGTTTAGCCACAGAAACAAAATGCAAAACATCAAAAGAATTCCCAAACCAGCACAAACCCTAAAATCCAAACTTCAGAAACCAAAAAATAAAAAATAAAAATAAAAAATGAAAAGGATTCAAAACAGCACAGCCAGAACAAAAATCCAAAAAAAAAAAATCCAAACTGCCAAAACCAAAATTATAGTAAATGGGGCCACCCCCACCATCCCCATGCAAACAAAACAAAAAACAAAAAGGAATAGGAAAAAAAATCAGCAACCTACCAACCGCTTGAGAAATCCACCTAAAAGTTCAAGAAAAGTCACCAAAACTTTCCCAAATGTTTTCAGAATGACTCCATAACAAACACTTGCTGTTCTCTGCATCCGACTATACAATACTTCCTTCTTCGCACTTGTGCTACTGCATGGTGGGTGGCCATTAGGTGGCAGCATTGCATCTGGAAACTTTTCATAACTCAAAGCCAGGCTTTTTTTCATAACTCAAAATTTTCCCATTCGTAATTCAAATTTTTCATAATTCAGGACATTTGTAACTCAAGATACCACTGTATTGTCATCTATGGGCAATGAGGTAAAAGAGGAAATAAATTGTGGCTGAATCTGGGTAAGATGGACAACCTGTGTGGTGGGTCCACAGATATCTGTGGACTGGGAAAATCTCTGTCCTATGGAGGGTGGGGAGTCTCTCTGTGAGGGATGTTTGCACCCTGAATGTTCCACTGGACCCAGAGCTATCCATGGAGTCCCAGCTGGTGTCTGACTATTTCCACCTGAGGCATACCGTCTGCCTGAGTCCCTACCTACCTTCTCTGTGTGTGGCTCTACCTGTGAGGCTGACACAGAAGCTTCCACAAGCCCAAAATGCAATGGTTGCCTGCGGGCTTCTGCACCCGATTCAAGCTCATGGCCTTAACATATAAAGCTCTTAACAGTGTGCACCTTGTTATCTTACAGAACACCTTCCATCAAGAGCTGCCCATGAAATTGGCAACACAAAGATAGGCACGGAAGGAGAAGACAAGAAGCCAGCTCTTCTTGGTAGTCAACCTTTCTTTACGGAAGGAACTCCTGAATTTGTTCACATATGGTGGCTACTGTTTTGCAAAGTTCCTTGTATGTATAGCAGGAGAGTAGTCTGGAAACATTGTAGAACTGTCAGCATCATTGTTGTTATTATTATTATCCCACCGTATGTTAAGACTCAGCTCTGTAATGATAATCTGACATAGGGAGGAGAGTGATCAATGAGCATTTTAGAAGCCTGGGTTTGAATCCCTGTTCTGCCATAGAAACTCGGCAGGGATGAGAAATACTAAAAATACTCAAAGATTTCACTTCCCTTGAAAGCCCTGTTAGGGTCAATAGATGCCTGTTCCAACTTGTTGGCATGGGACATTGAATATCTCAGAAGGCTTCCATGCCGTTGAAGGCAACCAGGCAGATACTTGGCAGGGCAATTTCTGGAACTGGATCTTACAGTTTGAACTGGGGCATAGCATGGCCTCTCGCTCCTTCTTATGGCCAGTTCTAGTTCTTTCCTATTGAGAAATATCTTTTTCTAGAATTTTCCTTTTCATATTTTTAATATTTTCAAACTGTGGATAAGCAAATTGTTGGTGCTGATCCAATGGAATCATCCTGCCAATGATTCTTTCGACTATTTTGTTGGGTTTTTGTTTGTGTGTGTGTGTGTGTGTGTGTGTGTGTGTGTGTGTGTGTGTGTGTGTGTGTGTGTGTGTGTGTGTTGATTGCTGTATTTATTTTATATTGTTTTGTGTTACCCTTCTTTGTTAACTGCCCGGAGTTCCCCTGGGAAGACGGGCAGCATATAAATAAATAAATAAATAAATAAATAAATAAATAAATAAATAAATAAATAAATGGGGGGTCTACTGTATTCTCTTTTCAATGATGTAAGAAGCCTCCTTGGGATCACGTAAGAAGGAAGGTAAAGGAAAAACATTGTAAACAATGAAACAAAGAAATAAACAAAATGTCTTTAATGTAATCATGTCTTTGCTATGTTTATGCTTTTAGACATGCCCTGGATTCCTCTTTTGGAGATGACCAAACCCAAGTCTCTCTCTCTACCTGATCTGACCAGCCTTGTACTGCAATATTCCAAAAATTGTAAAGAATGGTGATTACAAAGCAAACAAGTGCCTTCTTTCTTGTTGTCCAACTGTTTCCCATTTGCTACCAGTAGTGAAAACAAGCCAGGCCTTCCATGTTTCTGTTGTGTGTGTGTATGTGGAGGGGACTCAGGATCTTGACACTGATTGGGTGATGGCTCTTTGTGATGCAACACAGGGTACCCTGAAACCTCAGGCCCATGACTGCAACCAGCCATTTGTTGGGTGACCAGCACTGTGTCCACATGGCTTCTCCAGTGATGGCGGAGGCACAGGACTACATTCTGGTTTCTCCCAGGGAAGCACTTGCAGCCCCAGACAGATATTTTATCTTCCTTTCCGTCATTCTTTTCATTTGAAAACTCCATCAGAAAATTTGTGAATGGATAAGGGAAAGTTTCAGGTGGCTCTTGGGTGTCCTTAAAATGGCAGGCATCCTTTCCATCAAGGTAGGTTTTCTCCATTATTTTTCTCAGCTGGCTTACTGTGTTTACACAAAACACAGAGACACTCTCTGTGTGATATTTCTCTGCAAATAGGGAATATGATAAAAACTGGTTTTTCAACTAAAACTTTAAAAAAACATCACATTTTACAAATTGAGGAAAATCCCGACAATAATTAAGCCAACTTCGTGCCCCTCCTGGAAAGCCTCCTATTTGCTGTTTAAACTGAAAACTGACGTGACTGTGGCTGCTTTCACATGACCACGACAATCCGCTGCAGATGCAGAGCATAAAATCGTTTTCCCATGAGCAGTGGAATTTTTAAAAAATAAAGTGCGACCACGGCCACTTAAGCGCGACCCAGCACATTTTACAAGTACTTAGTCTCGAGGTGGTAAAATCCTTGTTGCTGTTCTGATGAGGATTTTAAACCATTACTCAAGTCCATGGAAACACGGAAAATATGCATCAAAACCTTTTTGTCCCCGTTATGGTATCTTTGCTGTGGTTCTCAGTTGTGGGATCAGAACGGTTGTGGAGTTTTAAATGTGACCATGGGAACATCCAATCTGCGACATCAACCATGTGACTGCTCCGGGAGGGTGATCCGGATCAAAGTTTGCTGTGGATTTTAGTGGTTGTGTGAAAGCAGCCTGAGATACTCTAAAGGAGGAAAGTGGGACGGAATTGTCAAGGAAGTGGCACCACAGAGAAGTAAAGGGAGGAGCACATTGTTTCCTTCCTCTGTTTAAAGCTGACTTCTCTCTCCTTTTTCTCCATAGAAACGTCAGCAAAGACCACCCAAGACTGCAGTGACTCAAGAATGGAGAGGAGATAGTAAACCTTTTTGCCTCTCAGTATTCCATAGTAGAATACCTGTACTGAGTCATGACACCCTTTATTTACTCACCAGAATCCCCAAGTGTTTTTTTTAACAATCCATAGGAGAGAATTATTGTAGAAAGTGTAATATTTCTAAGCCATCCCTTTGGTTGTTTCTGCCAAATACCACCTAAGTTCCCCAGAAATGAGACTCAGTAATAGATATAAGTTGCCTTGGGTCCTTTTTCCAAGGAGAAAGGCAGGGTAAAAATACTCTAAATTTAAATAAATAAATAAATAAATAAATAAATAAATAAATAAATAAATAAATAAATAGTTTTCCTCTTACCTATGTTGGCAGAGAGCTGTGTGAACTTCTCAGGAGAAGACCTTCTGGGATTGATGTCACTGATCTTTTCTTTCATTGAATTTCAGGTTCCAAGCAACAACCACCATGTTTCTGGATGGCGCCTCCCATAGCAGAGCAGGAAAGCACTCCCTTCACCATCTCCTCTGTGATGATGCAGATTGTAACAGTTGCAACAAGGTGGTTGCAGAAGTAGCATGCCTCCTTTACAAAGCAAGAAGCCCCTCAGGACACTAGGATAACAAGGTGGCCTTTCTCTCCTCCCGCCTACATGGGAAGCCATAGTCTGCCAGGCATATGGGAGGAGAGCAGCCAAGAGTCCCTCCTATGGGACTCTCCAGGAGACAGAGAGGCCCATCTCAACACAGGCACCACCTTCTCATCCCAGATCTCCAGCAGCAGAAGCAGAAGGAGAGGGGGGAAAGGCCTTTGCAAAGTTCAAGTCCTCCCAGTTCCTTTGAGGGTCATGAGGATTTCTTTTCTGACAGTGACAAAATAAAAGAGGTCTCCACTTCATTCTCAAGTATGTACAGAAGGTCTGTTATTCATGTAGTGGACAGCACCCTCCTACAGCCCATGGGACTGCTCTGAGAGCAGCACAGAAACATCTGAGGATGACACTGACACCTCTTCGGAGTCTGATCTCAGTAAAGGGGAAATTCTATCTCCATTCCCTGGACTCCTTGGCTGAGGTCCTCCTGGCCAAGCAACAACAAAGGCGGGCATGGAGGAAGCAGAAGGAAGGGGAGGCAACTCCACCTCAGTGTGAAATTGAATTATGTTCTGAGTCAAAAGAACTGCAGGATCAATCCAGGGCCTGGATGAGAAGCAAAGAGAAGTCCAAGAAAGATGTTCCTCAAGGACGTCTAGTGAGAACCACACAGGCACACACTGATTTGACTGCCCTTGGGTGTCTTTACATCAAGTTCTCTTTTTGAGATCTGGGAGGCACTGACATTCCACATCCTCCAGAAGAAAATCCAGCACACATGGGGCCTGCCTTCCCTGGGGCTCAGCTACCTCAAGGCCTTTCTTTCTTGGATGGATGCATAATCTCTTTGGTATCCCTGTAATGCTGTGTGTATTCCATGAGACAGAATTACAGCCCATTTATCAAGCATTTTCACCTACAGCTGTCACACCTTTACAACCAAAACATCTGCTGGGCATCTGAAATCAAACTGTTCCCTTCATATTCTATGCATATGCAACCCTTCACACAAGACATTCTTCCCTTTTAAAATTAGTGATGATCTTTGCTTTTAACACAGACATGTCTCTATTGTGGACCTTCACTCACTCATCCGGCTGCACATCAGAATTTTTTTAACATCACCGGGTCAGAGAAATCCACTGCTGCAAAAATAAATGTAAAGAAAAGAAAGGTTCCAGGGAACATATAAGCATGTCTATGAATCACTTGGGCCATTAAAGAATGAGAAACTCGATTGTAAACCATTAAAGCAACTGATTCTACATCCACAAACAACTGAGTCATTGGGTCAAGAAGATAGCTATTTACCTCAGAAGCACAGAGAAAGGGTAGGTCATCAATTTTACTGACTTTATAATCTATAGGGTCCCTTCCAGTTCTGTAGTTTTAGGAGGAGGAGGAGGAGGAGGAGGAGGAGGAGGAGGAGGAGGAAGAAGAAGAAGAAGAAGAAGAAGAAGAAGAAGAAGAAGAAGAAGA
>JAHTLZ010000023.1:5802049-5832338 GCA_023846285.1 Phrynocephalus versicolor | reverse complement strand
AAGAAGAAGAAGAAGAAGAAGAAGAAGAAGAAGAAGAAGAAGAAGAAAAGATTTGAGTATAACAATGATGATTTCAGTAAAGGCAGGTATAGGGAGGGGAGAATGTTTTGGTCCCATGATCCTTCATACATGGGACCACCCAAAGTGGCCTTGCTGTCAGATGAGTGGTATATAAATGCAACCAACCAACCAACCAACAAACAAACAAACAATGAAAGAGAAAGAAGCTATTTTCAGGCTGTAAGCCAGGGATGTCCAAACTTTTTGCAAGGAGGGCCAGATTTGTCGAGATGAAAATGTGTGGGGGCCGACCAATCAGAAGCATTTGGCCCCTGGGCCAGACTTTGGAGAAGTATCTATAACATGCAAGGAGGCATGCTGGACTGGATGGACTGTGGCCTGTTCCAGAAGGCTGTTCTTATGTTCTCATGTAAAAGGGGGCTCCCCTGTGAGACTTTGTGGAAGAGACTATGTCAGAGTGGTCGTCTCTATTTGCAGTGAAGTCCATGCCAAGAGGTAGGTTCAGATGGACTACACTCAGGATCACACAGGTAAGCAGCTATAACATTGCTCATTTGCATTTATACAATAATTAAATCATAACAAATCACTAGCCTGTTAATTGAATGCAACATTCATCCACTATGATGGGTTCAGGTTATTTTGACACCTCCTGAGAATTCCAATGTATTGAAGAACTAGCAGTGGGTTTAGTGTTGTTGTTAGGATCAGGTTTGCATTCAGTGTCTTTTATAATTGGGTGAGAATTCCATCCTGACCCCTTCAAATGAAGCTAACCAATTGAAAATCCATCATTTCTGCTTCCTAGCATTCTGGTATGCTAAAAACAAATCTCATGAGCCTTTCTGTTGGCTGGAAGGGAAAGGGGTCTCTTTAACAAAAAGCAATAGATTTGTGTAGATGGTTTTTGTCTGTTTAAAAAACAACAGCACCCATGTACATGGCCAGTGGCTGAAACATAGGAGATTTGTCTTTATAACTCAAAACATGGCAGTTCCACCAAATCCATTCCTTGTTAATTTTGTTTGAATTCTGTAACTAAACTTTCTTCTGGGAACTCAAATATTCTTTCATCAGCCATTCCCTTTTCTAAATACTCCAATCTATAAAATGCCCCACCCTAGCTAGCAATACCCTCTTTCCGATTTCTGCATTTTGTTACCCCTTTGGCTGACTGGATTTAGTAATCTAGTGATTTAGTGATTTAGGTATCTCCCAAGGAGCCAGATTTGGGGTGTTCAATCCTCCAGTGTGTCTCTAAAGAAATGGTGTCCAAGCTTTGACCCTCCCAATGTTTTGGACCACAACTCCCACAGTCCTTTGTCATTGGCAATATAGGCTTGGAATTCTGGGAGTTGTGGTCCAAAATATCTGGAGGGCCAAAGGTTGGACACCCCTGGGAAGAGCCAGCCTATGTGGTCTTGGACAAGCTGCACTGTCCCAAGGCACCCCCAGAAGTACTCTCTACCTGGGAAAACCCTAAGGTTTTAACCCAAGCATATTCCTTGATTTCTGAGTGGTGTCTTTTGGCTTAAATGAGAACTAATACTCAAGAGAATGATCATTTATGAACAACATTGAAGAATTACTACCTACTAGAGTTGGACACAAAATGAGAAGCAAAACACAGTTTCATCATTTTGTTATGTAATGAATTGTTTCATTATGTAATGAAATCGTAGGGTGCGTTTTGATATGAAGTGAAATGAAACACCATTTTTTCTTCTAGGAATGAAACAATTCTTCCTAGAGGACCAGAGGAGCTATCTTGGGAGGCAGGCTACAAATATGTTAACAATGCTTTGTGAAAATCATTGACAGAAGAGGCTACCATTGCCAATAGATTAAATAGGAGAAGAGATTTATCAGTGGCTAATCTGGCTATTAATTGATACAGACAACCATCTGAAACCTCTCTCTTCACCAAAGCAGCCATTAACATGCATTTGAATACTCTTCAATTTTCTCCTCAACTATACATTTGCCTTTTATGTTTTTCACTTGTTTGTAGTCATGGGTATTTAACTACCTTTCTTGCCCATGTTTAACTGCTGCCTTTAACTTGCTAATGCAATACTTAAAATATTTCCAACAGCAGCAAAGGCACACATGGGGAGATGAAGCGCTGCTCTGCCCTATTTGTAAAGGAATAATATTGAACTGCTTACTTAAGTCAATTTGTTCATGAATAAATTTCATCACTTTTGCATAAGAAAAGCCAACTTCTATTTGAGTTTAACTCTGGAAAGTCTACATGTATGTGTGTGGGTAAACTAGAAATCTAATATTTATTCGTTGAAAGAGGGATTTTCTTCTGATACATCTGCTGTTATAATAGAACAAACTGTTGGAAGTTTGGGGTCATGTGATCACCATTACAGAGTTTTTATTGAGATAGTAATAATTAAATACTTTATGCCCTGAGAAAAGCTTTGTTGAAGACAGACTTTCCATTCTTGATGGAAGAAATGTAATAAGAGTAATCATTATTACTATTAGAGATGGGCACGAAACGAACATTTTTTTCGTTACCGTTATCCGTTATTTGTTCCGTTACGTAATGGAACATATAACAACCCTGGTGAAGAATTAGGAATGAAACGAACAGAACCAAGAAAATTATCTCCGTTACTGTTCGTTTTCATTAATGGCCACACGATGAATGACCCACCTGGTGCTGGTCTTCCTGGTCCAGTCTTCCTGGCTTCAGGGAACAAAAAAAGAAGATGGCCCATGCTACAGTTGTAGCGCGGGCCACGTAGTCAGCAGTAAAAAATAAAATACAGCCACTGGCGAAGGACGTGCCTCGAGGGCTCCAGTGTCCCCCCGACCGAACGCGGTGTCTGTGTGTGTGTGTGTGTGTGTGTAGGGTAGGCGAAGGGGCACACGCAGAGCATGGGAACCCCCCCAAAAAGTTCTCCTCCAGGGACTACAAAGTCCAGCAACCCCCCATGACCATCTCATGCTCCAAAGGGGGCGCTTCCCCCGAGGGCTGGTGTTCAGGTGTGCAGGGCGGGCTCCTCGCTGTTTGCATTAGCGGAGGCAGAGCGCCTCCAAGGAGCCTCCCCCGGGGCGGCGGACAGGGTGTGGGGTGGAAGCGCCGTGCCCCTCTTGCTTGCTCCCTCTGCCCTGACCCGCCGGATTCCAGCCAGCCAGCCAGCCAGCCAGCGCACCCATGGGGCAGAGCCCCACCGACTGACCGACCCGCCGAGCTGCCCCAGCCAGCCGGAAAGAGCAGTGATGGCTCATCGTGCAGCAGCAGCAGCAGCGCCTCAACAGGAGTCGCCGCCGCCAGGTGGGTGGTGAGCGACCGGTGACGACTCCACCACCACCACACACCGGGGGGCTCAATGATCTGCTCCCCGCCTGCCCCCACTGCTCCCCCAGCCCTCTACCCCCACCCCACTGCCCCTTCCCCGCCTGCACCCCTCGACGGTGCACCCACCTGGTGTCCCCCCCAGGATGCGAGGACCACCACCACCTCCCTGGAGAGCTCAGGGCGGAAGGGGTCCAGGAGATCCCAAGGATCCCAGAAGTGTAGCTCACCCTTACCTCCACGCCCTGGTGGTGCACGGCCCCGGGAGGACTCACCGCAGCCACAGGAACGCACTCCCAGTCGGCATGCCGCCAGCACTGGCAGCGCATGGCCCCGGGAGGGCTCCCCACAGCCACAGGAATGCTCTCCCGACAGGCTTGCCACCACGCCCGAAAAACGAATAAACGAAAATGAAGTGGGGCCCAGGGCCTCGAACAACGAAAATAAAAATGAAGCGGCCCCCAGTACCTGAATAACGACCACGAAACGCCATTTTGGCGTTTTGTGCCCATCTCTAATCACTATGTTCTTTACTAGAGTTCCCTAGTAAAATACTGGTAGCATTCAATATTCCTTAGGAAGCCCTTAATCTTATCCAGCCTCATCAAACAAAACACTTCTTGACACCTATTCTTCCCAATATATTTGACAAAAGTAAGAATCCTATTGGGGACTTACTCATGCATAAGTAGAATCACTGACATTGCAGTGGCAACTTGCAAATTAATGAGGTGCCAGTCATGTTTCTGGTTGTGTGCTCATCATGCAATCATAGATGCAACCATGAATGCAAACAGCACCTTGTTAATTATCAACAGTTCACTGCCACCATTTACACAATTTCAGTCCTGTATTCAGTCCTGTATGTATAAACCAGCAGCCTAGATGCCCTAAGCACATCCGATCTTGCCTAATTTGGGAAGCTAAGCAGGGTCAGCCCTGGTTAGTACTTGATTGGGCGACCACCAGGGAACACCAGGCGTGGTAAGCACCTGGAGTAGGAACTGGCAAACCACTCCAATATTCCTGCCAAGAAAACTCCATGGACATGGAGTCATGAAGAGTTGGTTATTACTGTAACAACACAACACACACACACATGTATAAACCACTAATAGTTGACCGCAAAATCATGCTCAACATTAGTGGTACAGTGGTACCTTGTATAATGTAATTAATTCATTCCAAATCAAATTACGTTATACAAGTTTTCCGTTATACAAATTCTAATTTCCCATAGGAATGCATTGGAACTGGATTTAATCCGTTCCAATGCATTCCAATGGCGCTAGTTTTTTGGGGCGAGGGGGGGCGGGCGGGTGGTGGACCCCCCTGCAGGTGCCAGGTAAGGGTGCCCCTCCCCGGCTCACCCCCCTCCATGTCTGCCGCCCCTCCTCTCCCCTCCCTCCTTCCCTCTTTCTCCGGGCGGCCGCAGGTGGTCGGGCGGAGGTGGCCGCGGGGGTGGGGGGAGGGAGTGGGGTGCGCCGCTTGGCCTGGGGGGGGTTCCCGGTGAGGCCCCGCCAAAGCCCCCCGCTCACCTCTTGCCGGAGCCCCGGGCAGGCAGGAGGGCGCACCGGTGGCCCGCCCCGCCGGGAGGAACGGCAGCATCCGCGGCGGCAGCCTGCCACCCCTCCCCTCCCCTCCCCTCTTTCCCGACCACCCTGCGTCCTCTTCCCGGGCGGGCGCAGGTGGTGGGTGGAGGTGGCCATTGGGGGGGAGGGAGTGGGGTGTGCCGCTTGGCCTGGGGCGGGGGGCTTTGGCAGGGCCGCGCCAGGAATCCCCCCCTGCTCACCTGCACCCGGCGGCTTTGGAGGCAGCGAGGCGCTTGGCTGTTGAGGGGGCACCGGGTGGCCAGCCTTCCTCTCCTGCTCCTCCTGCGGGGCCCGGGTCTGCCCCCACGGTCCATGCCACCCGTGCCGCCGCCGTCGCCACCCCTTCGTGTCCGCGCAGTGCTCGGGAGCCTGCCGCCGCCACCACTGTGTCTTGCGGCCCACCGCAAATGACTGCCACGGCCCCCGCGGCAGACCCACCGCGGGAAGCCCAAACAGCGGGCCGCCGAGGAGCAACGGCGGCGGCGGCCTCCAGGACAGGCCCACCGCAATGGTGGAGAGCAGCAGGCCGCGAGGAAGTGGCAGCGGCGGCAGGCTCCTGAGCCGATGGGGGAGAGCGGCAGGCCGGCGGAGAGGCAGCGGCACGGCTGCAGAACAGAACGACCGGCGCGCCCCCCCAGTCAACGATGGGGAGCAGCGGCGGTGGTGGCGGGTTGGGGTGGTGGAGGGAAGGGAAGGTGGGGGTGGGGGGAGAAAGCCAGGTCAGGCCAGCCATGCCTGGGGAGGGGGGAGGGGAGGGGGAGGGAGAACATGGCCCCCCTTGATGCTGATGCCCAGCCCGCCGGCCTCCGCCTTCACCACCCACACCCGGTGCACCCTGGCAGGAGGAGAGGCAGGAGAGGAGCCCCCCGGAGGAGGCGCCCTAGCCCCAGGAGGAGGAGGAGACGCGGGGGCCGAGCGGGGGGCCGGGGAGCCCGGCGGCGAGAAGGGGCGTCCGCCTCCTCCTCCTCGGCGGGGCGGCTCCGACGGGGGGCTGCCGGGCACCGGCCACGGCAAGGGGGACCCCATGCGCCTCCCGGCCCCGGGGCTGCTGCAGCCGCCGCTTCCTCTGGGGGGGGGCTCCTCACCCTGCCCGCCACCGCCCACTCGGCCCCATTGGGCAGCCCGTTGAGCGGAGGGGTCCCGGCGGCGGCGGCGGCAGAGGGGGTCGTGGCGGTGGGGGTTGTTATGGGGGCTGCCTCGTCGCTGAGGGTGAGACTGTCCCCGTTGAGCTCGGCCAGCGCGCGCACCCAGCGCTCCCGCAGCAGCACCTCCACCATTCGCGATCTGAGACACCCGGTGAGTGGTGGTGGTGGCGGTGGCGGCAGCGATTTGGCTTGTGGCTTGGGTGGGAGCCCCCCTCCTTCTCCCCCTTCTCTACCCCCCCAAACACCGACCCGAAAGTCTTGTTTACAAAATAGAAGGGGTGGAACCGTGCGGGGCGCCCGTGGCGGTGGAGGTAGAGACAGAGAAAACAGGGAAGGGGGGAGGAGGGGGCGGATTTTTTTCGTTGTACGGATTTTCCGTTATACAAGCCCTCCGTTATACGAGGTATGACTGTATTAGTATTGAACATCTGGATTAGAAACTTGTTAATTTGAAACATGTACAGTATTAGAAAAATGTAGACTTAGGTTTAAGATCTGCCTGAGAGGAATAACAAGAAGAGGATCTACTTGTCTAGCATATATAAGGATAGGACTTGGTTTGGATCCTGAATTAGTGGAACAGACTCATGAAAAGAAAAGAAAAAATCTGAATGTATGCAGCTGTATTGGGAGGTTACTTTATTTTAGTCTTGTCCTAATTGGATGCTCACTTCAAAAACACAGATCTCTGGCTACCACTGTCTTTTATTGAGCCATAACCTTTTCAATTGTCAGAAGTGAACTTCATGAGCATGGTAGCCCTTCAGAGGGGACTACCAATGCCAACTTTGGCCAGCTGAGTGCTAGTTTGGCTGGCCGTTCAAGGAAAATGGCATAAAGAACATGGGTGTCCCTCTTTATGAAGCCTGCAAAATTCTACCAATGAAGAGGGGGGAAGGTGAAGGTAAAGATGGAAGACTAGAAGCCATTCTGAGTGCTAAACAGCTTTGGACTTTGTCTTTCCCTCGCTGGGATTCAGTGTCATTACAGCAGCCTGAGGAAGAAGAAGAGAACAGAAGCAGGACCACCATTAGACCAGCTCCACTTAGGTTTGCCTGTCCCCAGCAGGTTGTTGTTGTTCAGTCGTTCAGTCATGTCCGACTCTTCGTGACCCCATGGACCAGAGCTCGCCAGGCTTTCCTATCCTCCACTGCCTCCCAGAGTTTTGTCAAATCCATATTGGTTACATCGATGACACTGTCCAACCATCTCATTCTCTGCCGTCCCCTTTTCCTTTTGCCTTCAATCTTTCCCAAAATCAGAGACTTTTCCAAGGAGTCCTCTCTCCTCATGAGGTGGCCAAAGTACTGGAGCCTCAGCTTCAAAATCTGTCCTTCCAGTGAACATTTGAGGTTGATTTCTTTCAGGATGGATAGGTTTGATCTCCTTGCAGTCCAGGGGACTCTCAAGACTCTCCTCCAGCACCACAGCTCAAAAGCATCAATTGTGCGGCAATCAGCCTTCATTATAGTCCAGCTTTCACTTCCATACATCACTACTGGAAAAACCATAGCTTTGACTATCCTGACCTTAGTTGGCAAAGTGATGTCTCTGCTCTTTAGGATGCTATCTAGGTTTGCCATTGCTTTTCTCCCAAGAAGCAGGCGTCTTTTAATTTCGTTGCTGTAGTCGCCATCTGCAGTGATCAAGGAGCCCAAGAAAATAAACTCTGTCATTGCCTCCACTTCTTCCCCTTCTATTTGCCAGGAGGCGATGGGACCGGTGGCCATGATCTTAGTTTTTTTGATGTTAAGCTTCAGTCCATTTTTTTCACTCTCCTCTTTCACCCTCATTAAGGGGTCCTTTAATTCCTCTTCACTTTCTGCTATCAGCGTAGTATCATCTGCATATCCGAGGTTGTTGATATTTCTTCTGCCAATCTTAATTCCGGCTTGTGATTCATCCAGACCTGCCTTTCGCATGATGTACTCTGCATATAAGTTAAATAGGCAAGGTGACAGTATACAGCCTTGTTGTACTCCTTTCCCAATTTTAAACCAGTCAGTTGTTCCATATCCAGTTCTGATGGTTGCTGCTTGTCCCACATATAGATTTCTTAGGAGATAGATCAGGTGGTCAGGCACTCCCATTCCTTTAAGGACTTGCCATAGTTTGTTGTGGTCCACAGAGTCAAAGGCTTTGGGATAGTCGAGGAAGGAGAAGTAGATGTTTTTCTGGAACTCTCTGGCTTTCTCCATAATCCAGCGCATGTTGGTAATTTGATCTCTAGTTCCTCTGCCCCTTCGAAATCCAGCTTGTACTTCTGGAAGTTCTCTTTCCACATACTGCTGGAGCCTGCCTTGTAGAATTTTGAGCATAACCTTGCTAGCATGTGAAATGAGTGCAATTGTGCGATAGTTGGAGCATTCTTTGGCGTTTCCTTTCTTTGGGATTGGGATGTAGACTGATCTTTTCCAGTCCTCTGGCCACTGCTGGGTTTTCCAAATTTGCTGGCATATTGTATGCAGCACCTTTATAGCATCCTCTTTTAAGATTTTAAAGAGTTCAATTGTAATGCCATCACCTCCACTGACCTTGTTGTTTGCGATGCTTTCTAAGGCCCACTTGACTTCACTTTCCAGCATGTTTGGCTCCAGATCAGCAACTACACTATCTTGGTTATCAGGGACATCCAGATCTTTCTGATATAATTCTTCTGTATATTCTTGCCATCTCTTCTTGATCTCTTCTGCTTCAGTTAGGTCCCTACCATTTTTGTCCTTTATGATATCCATCTTTGCATGAAATGCCCCTTTAATATCTCCAATTTTCTTGAATAGATCTCTGATTTTTCCTTTTCTGTTGTTTTCCTCTATTTCTTTGCACTGTTCATTCAAGAAGGCCACCCTGTCTATCCTTGCTATTCTTTGGAAGTCTGCATTCAATTTTCTGTATCTTTCCCTTTCTCCCTTGGATTTTGCATCCCTTCTCTCATCCGCTATGTGTAGGGCCTCGTTGGACAACCACTTTGCTTTCTTGCATTTTCTAGCAGATATTCTCCCAGGTTGATTAGTTTTCTTCTTTACATTTTGTGTTCAGCTTCTGTCTTTTTAGATAATAACCTTCAAAAGGTGGTTGGGGTTTAGGGAGATGTGTTAAGTACTCTGCAATTTTTGCCAGCTGTAGAGCAGACTGTCAGTGCAATAATAAAAAATAAATACAACTGTTTGGAGGGACAAACAAATATTTCTGTTTGTGTGGGAAATGCCTTGTTTGACTTACTTCTTCTCCAAGGCTTTAGAAGCAGTCTATATGAAAATATTATGTAGCATACAGGCAGGCTCACAACTAGGATATGTGTCACCAGGGACAAACATCCCCCCCGCGAAGCGAGAGACTGGGGATGGGGAATAGTATAAAGAACAAATATTATTTTGTCATTTTGGCACCCCACCAACAACAACACAATACCAAGTACACATGTCCCACTGGCCCCCTTCCCCATGCAGGAAAACTCCAGGACAGGAAACCTGCAACATCTCAGACATATCACTACATGGATAGGGAAAAATGATGGCAGAAGAACAAGTTAAGGTTTTGGGTTTTTTGTTCATTTGGCACTGAAACCACAAAGTTCAATATAAGAGGAATAAATTGTGGATTTTGAGCATGGAAGAGAAAGAATGACTTAAATAGCCACCATTTCTCTAAAAGAGAACCCAATGCTATAATAATATAATAATAATAATATAATAATAATAATATAATTATAATATAATATAATAATATAATAATAATCCTTGGCTGAAGGATTAGGAAAAAGCACTGATGTATATATTCCAGGCCTGCCCAACGGGTAGACCGTGGGCTACCGGTAGCCCACAACGGGTTCAAAAGTAGCCTGCTGGCCATCAATAAAAAAAAGTGAGGGGATAAGTTCTCCACCCTCCCTCCCCCATCCCAAGGACCACCATTGCCCCAGCAAAGTTCTGGGTCTGCCAGCCCACTGTCTCAGCTGAGTGGGGAAGTTCAAGGCCATGGCGCAGTCCCCTGTTTCCCCCACCAGCCAGATGATCAGTGTGCCGCTGTCTTGTGACCAGCTGAATTGCTGGTGCAGAGGGGAGGGAGGAGAGAGGAGGAGAGAGGTGAGAGGTGGGGTTGCAGGTATATCCATCTCCTTTGTGCAGTGACATCTCTCTTCTTCTTTCCCCCTGGAGACTTCCCTCCATAACTGATTAATTGATTTTCAATGAATTCTTATGGGAAACTGCTGCTCTACTTACAATTTTTTTACTTATGATCATGTGCTTGGAAGGAATGCATAAAATTCATAAGTAGAGGTTTTAGCGTAGTAGCCCTCAGGCACTTTGGGCCAGAAAAAGTAGACCTCGGCCTGTTCAAGTTGGACAGCCCTGATATATACAAAGTAATCTTTTCTTATATTAGAATCTGGTGCAGGACGGGAATCAAGCAGCAATGAGTGTTCTTCTGTTAAATGAGACAATTCTTTTAGACCTCAAAATGTTATGTATGATGGCATTCAGGTGCAGCATTTTATGCTCCAACTAGAACTACTCATTTCATTTTACTTGAAAGTTTGGCTGGGATGCAAAAGCTGTGGCTAGCCAAGGATAAGTTACTGTTTAATGAGTGCAAAGTATAATTCTGCTTTAAAAAACTTTTCTTCAGGGGAGGGGGGCAACAATCCTACATTCTCTAAAATATTTGCTCAAATCCTGTTACTTATCATAATAAATTGCAACTAGAGTAGACCAGTAGATATTTCACCAGTTCACTCTTCTATAAGTTCCATTGATTTAATAGGCCTACTCTTTGTGACTTTCTATGCTGATGAACAACATGATTTCAGCCAATATGTGAAAAAAACATTCCACTGTCAACATAGTCATTTCTGCTGGAAAATAACACAAGAAGTGCCTTTAGCCGTCTCCTCCCCATGCAAACAAAGACATGAGATAAAGGAAGCAATTTTGTATCAGCTGTGGTATTGAATTCTGCTCATCTGACTATTTATTTAATCCTGAAGCATCCTATAGTTGGCATCTGTAGTGCCCTTAAATGACACATTTTTTTCCTATGGACTTCCATATCTTCTAAATAGGAAGTCTCACAGTGAAATGTTTGTTGTAAGAAGTCTGGCAGGGATAACCCAAGCTGTCACTTTGCAGTTAGTACTTTCCTAAAATAATGTGGAAGCAGAGCTTTCTGTACACGTTTATTTATTTATTTATTTATTTATTTATTTATTTATTTATTTATTTATTTATTTAAGAGTATTTTTATCCCATCTTTCTCCTTGGAAAAGGACCCAAGGCAGCCATACCTGGCTGACACACCAAGTTGAGAAGTCAAGTTGGCTTACACACACACACACACACACACACACAAATATCCACTCAGATGTGATAACCAGAATTAATAGCTATGAATAACTGACACACTGTTCATAAACTGCTTCACTCGTAAAGCTCGCAATCAAATGACATAATTGCAGGAGCAATCTAGCCTCCCCCACCCCCTAGAATACCCCTACCCACAATGTTTTTGGTGCAGATAGGATCCCTCCATTTTTATTGGTGTGTGCAGTTGCACAAGCCAGTGTGTGCAACTGAACAAGCCAGCAAATTGATGCTTCCTGCTTCAATTTCCCAGCAGGTTTCAGTTTCTCCATATCATCAGTGGTTTAAACAATTTAATGCTTAATGATATGGGATTATTGGGAAATAAAAAAATCTTCCTCTGTTCACGAGGAGTATGTGGGTGGGCAAGGAGGGGTATTTTTTTTCTTTACAGTTTTCCTTTCCCGGGAAAAGCAACTTAGCTCTCTTGAGCATAAAGAAAAGTAAAAAAAAAAATTCTCACCTTGCCTCCACCAGCTTCTGGAAGCAAGTCTTCATTTAAAAAACAAAACAAAACGTAGAGTGGACCAAATAGGATCACTATGCCATGTGGATACAAAGATTGCACCACATATAGCACAGAGGACTTCTAGCCAGCCTTAAGTGACCCCATTCTAACCCTCACCAACCTGCTCCAGCCATGCCCTCAGTTCCTTATGTATCATGGAATAAAAGGGGATAGTTGATGCAATGTCAGATCCCCTTGGAGATGGGTGAGAGACAAGCATGATAAATAAAATTCAGACTTACCACTCTTTTAACATTTTTGTTGCTTCTTGGCATTCTTTTTCTTGCAGCTCATCTTATAACACCGAGCAGTTTTGTTTTTTTACTGGGTTTTAGTTTGTTTTACTCAAAATTGCTTTATTTTAATCATGCTGGATTTATAAAGGCCTCTAGTGACTGACGTTTCACTGGCCTTTGAAAGCTAATGACAAGAACTCTCTACACTTAAACATTTTCCTGAAATGTAAATAACCAAGAATATGGATATTTCTTTTTGTAACTGTAAAAAATAATTTGACCCCTTGGCCTGACTTCATTTTGGCTCTCCAAACTGAGTTTGTATATCAGTGCTGTCATGTCCATTTTTCCCTTGTAGAAGATGAAGATTTGCCATTATCTCTTTTTTTTATTTTATTTTTTACTTTATTTTTGTATTATTTTCACTTGGTAACAAGCACTACATACATATCACAACTTAAAATGCAAATAAATGGCTGACAAGTAAGATTTTGACAGGTAGGAGACCTGTGGAATTTGCCACTGATTTTGTATAATTAGATAACGAAGTTCAGGATGTCCTCTCCTGAAAACTGACAGGATCTGCTGGGGGACTGTGTGGTGAATCTTGCTTTTTCTCAAGCCTATTTAATGGATGCCATGTTGCAGTGGGTACAAATGTCTCTTCCGTAATTTGTGCATTTAAGCTATTGGTCAGTTCCTCTATAAGTGCTATGTCTCATTTTCAATCCAATCCTCTACATACTGAGAGCCCTATAGCAATATGTAGCCTAGCTGCCGCTAGGCTCATCCTGCATACAAACTTTAAAGACCCACAGTCCACTTCTTAAATAGGTAGGCAAGCACTGCCACACAAAATTCCAGTCATAGGTCCACCGGGAAAAACCACTTAAGGACTTATTATGTTATGTTTCCTAGCCCTTCCCTTTGTATCATATTTCATAATTTTGTTGTTGTTTCCCACATGGAAACTACACATCTATAATGTATCGATTTATTTCAAGATGTTTCAATGAATTTCACATTCATTTGCATACACATCTTCCCCATTAACTTAATTTTGTTTGTCTATATTTTTAGTAGTAGGGATGGGCATGAAATGGAAAAACAGAGATTTGTTTCATTTCATTTATTCCTCCTGTGATTCATTTTGTTTTGTTAGAATTAAAAAAAAACAATTGTATGAAATGAACCAGTAATGAACTGATTTGTTACTCTATAAAATGGCTCCCCTAGGTCCTAGAGGCACCAAATTTGGTGTGAACCTTCCTTGGACTCTCCCCTTTAAGCCCTCCAGATATTTGGGCTTCAGGGGGCCATGTTATTCAACTTCAAAGAAAAAAACATTTAGAATTGAAATGTTATGTGCTTCAAAACAGTGATCCCAGATAGCTAGCAGCATGGAAATTACAGTGGAAGCACCCCAAAATTGGAGAGGTTTGGAGTACAGGGAATGGAGTTATTGAGCTCCAAAGGGGCTGCAGGCAGGAACTAAAATCACTTGGGAAAGCTAAGCCTGCCATTTGCATGCTGAGATCAGTAATTTTCCATTGAATAGTTTTAAAAATAATAAATGTTTTTTTTTTAAAAAAATCAATGGAAAATCACCAGTCTCAGGCATATGAATGGCAGGCTTCTCTTCCCCAAGCGATTTTAGGGGTTCCCTTGAAATTGGACATGTTGGGGTTCCTCGGGGCAGAGATATTAAGCTCCAAAGGAAGTGGGGTGCTTAACGGAAGGAGTCAGTGTCTTTGGTATGCTTTACCATTATAGGGCTAATTGACAGCTTCCCCTCAGTGCACCAATCCACACTCCTTCAATTAAGTTTTTCCCCCTGCAACACCTTTGGAGCTCAATAACTCAGTTCCCTGTACCCCATACCTCTCCAAATTGGGGTGCTTCAAGGGGAGAGCTTGAAGAAGCTCTGCCATAATTTCCACACTGCTAGCTGCTTGGGAACACTATTGTTAAGCACATGACATTGCAATCCTAAATGTTTTTTTCTGGGGGCACCCCCTTTAAAGTTGAATAACTCACCCCCCTGAAACCCAAATCTCTCCAAATTTGGAGGCTTAAAGGGGAGAGGCCATGGAAGGTTCCCACCAAATTTAGTGCCTCTAAGACCCAGGGGAGCCATTTTACAGAGAAACAAATTGGTTCATTTTAAACACTGCCAATTTGTTTCATTACTAATGAAACGCTGCTTCCCTGGTTCATTTCATTTTGTTTCATTTCATTATATAACAAACGAATGAATCAACATTTCAGTTTTCATTTTGTGCCCATCCCTATTTAGTAGTATTGTAATGGCCCAGGAGTCCCAACGTGGGCTATACACAGAATCAGTGACAAGCAGAGGAGAAGACACATGCCTTGCCCTTACCACACCTAAGCCTGACTCCTCTGAATTGGCCAGAGTCTATACCTCTGGTCCTGAAGTCTTTGTGCTAGTGACAAGCCTGCTATATCCTGGGCCTGGGCCCATTGTTGAGATAGCCTGCCTTCTTCTGGCAGTTGCAAACCTTCGGCACTAAACTGTTTTGGACCCTAATTCCCACAGTCCTTTGTAACTGGAAATAGAGACTTGGAATTCTGGGAGTTGTCATCCAAAACATCTGGAGTGCTAAATGTTTGCATTGTTCCAGGAGATCCATTATCTCAAAATGTAGGGGACTCAAAGTCAGCAGTGTATTCAGCATAAAGTCCTGGAGAGGCAGCAAAAGGCCAGGCTTCAGACCTAGAAGATATCTGGCCAAGAAGACTTGAAATAGCTCTCTGCTAACACCATCACTATTAATGATTCCATTTAGCATCTTCAAAGATTGGTGGATTCAAGCAATACATAAATTCAGCATGTGGAGGCTGAAATAACAGTCCTAGAGGAGCAGGTGGATACTCTCAACACTATTGTGTTAGTTTAAAACAATGTTTTGTCAAAATCTTTGGCCATCAACCTCTCTTGTGTCCTATCAGGCACAGCTGGATAGGTTTGAGGAAGTTGTGGAAATATTATTCTGTGAGCTTTTCCCAATTTCTGTCTGATTTTCAATTGCAACTTGGGTAAGCAGCACAAATCATTTGGTTATCTAACAAGTTTAACAACCCGGCATCCAGTGATCATACAGTATTTGAGTGTCAAGATGAGCTCTTGGTCCTGGCTACATAGAAACATGAACACACCTGGGGAATTTCCACTATTCTGGAGGCATAAAAAAGTTTAATAGTTAAGGCACCAATTAGAGCTAGACACAAAATGGAAAAAGAGTGTTTCATTGCATTTTGTTTCATTTCTTAAGTAGTTTCATTTTGTTTCATTACTAATGCATTTTAAGTAGTTTTATAACAAAACAGATTGAAATGAAACAAAATGCTATGCTCCCCTAGGCCCTAGAGGCACCAGAATGGTAGGGGAGCTTCGATAAGCTCTTTCCTGTAAGCCCCCCCCAAATCTGGAAAGGTTTGGGGCTCAGGGGGCTTAGTTATTAAACTTCAAAGGGGATGCCCCTAGGAAAAAATCATTTCTAATTGAGCAAGAGGCCAATAATAGCCCACCCCCACATATAGGAGAGCGATTAGCAGCTTCTTGCTCAATTAGAATTTTTTCTAGGGGCACCCCTTTTGGAGCTTAATAACTCAGCCTCCTGAACCCCAAACCATTGCAAATATCAGGGGTTTGCAACTTGCTCCCCAGTGATAGCATGCTGATACATGGCTGCTGTGATACCAATTTTTGAGTACATCCAAAATAGGTATCACAGGCATGTTTGGGCACCAAAAATCACTGGGGTGCAAGTTTGGACTCTTCCATGTAAACCCCCCAAATTTGGAGAGGGTTGGGGGTCAGCGGCTAGATTATGAAGCTCCAAAGTGAGTGCCCCTTAGGAAAAAAATATTTCTAATTGGATTCAGAAGCCAAGCCATGGTGGCACTAATTGCTCACCTGGGGAAGGGGGTTATTATTGGCTTATTGCTCAATTAGAAAGATTTTTTTCCTAGGGGCACCCCCATTGGAGCTTAACTCAGTCCCTGACTTCCAAACCGTTCCAAATATTGGGGGCTTACAGGGAAGCACTTGAACTCCCCTGTGATCGATTCCTCTAGGATGAATTGTTTCATTTCTAGAGGGGGAAAATGGCATTTCATTTTGTGACAAAATGTGTCCTATTGTTTTGTTACGTAACGAAGTAATTCATTATGTAATGAAACAACAAAACAGAATTTCACTTTTCATTTCATGCCTATCTTTAGCACCAATTGGTTAACATTCATGGCCATGGAAGAGATAAGTAGCAACCATTTTATGCCAAATATCCTACTATTTTCCTAAGCGGATAAACAAGACGGGGTCGGGGGGAAATCAGTTGCCTCAAATAGTAGAGTCATCTTTAGCAATGATACAATCTGTATTCACGGCCTTCCATTACTGAGATTACTTCAGGCTCATCTGAAACAGATAAATAATTGTTAGCCATAACCATTAGGACTGGGGTTAGCCTGGCTCTTGTCTGTACAAGATATTATGAATGAAGGTAAGAGCTAATGCAGAATCAGTCTATATGTTTCCAGATTGAAATATTTTCCCCTTGTTCCTTAGTTTTCTCTCCTTTTCTGGGCTTGAAGCCAGGTTACAAATAATACTCTTGGGATTGCTGCCAATTTTACTGCTTCTTTTCTTTTTTCTTATTTTTGTATCCTCTTGTTTCTTCTGATGTTTGTACAATACTCCTCAATGCTTCTGCTCACAATCTGATTTAAGTGCCAATGGATTCAAGTACCCAGCTCAAGGTTGACTCAACCTTCCATCCTTCCGAGGTCATTAAAATGAGCACCTTGCTCACTGGAAGGCTGGGGTGGGGTGGAAGCAAGTAGTCATTTGCATAATTTTACTGTAAACTGCGCAGAGAGTGCAGTAGCACCATGGGAGAATATATAATTTGAAGCAACAAACAACCAACAAAGGATTTCAGTATCAATGAGGGATCAGCTAACACCCATAATATAAAGTGGATGTTTAACCATTTGATCAAAAGAACAAATCTCTGTGCAGCCAACTTCGCTAATTAGCAAAATGATAAAAGAGCATCTCATGAAGAGCAACATGACAAGCAAGCAAGACATCAAAGGACAGAAGTACTGCAAGCTTTTTTAAAGTGAGAAAACTATTTAATATGCTTCTAACAAGAGGGAGCTTAGAGTGATGAAGTGTCTTGTCAAGTCTGACAAGACGTTCTTTTGGAATTTGGTGCAAACGAACACATTGGTGGAGGAAA
The DNA here is from genome assembly GCA_023846285.1 of Phrynocephalus versicolor. NCBI lineage: Eukaryota > Metazoa > Chordata > Lepidosauria > Squamata > Agamidae > Phrynocephalus > Phrynocephalus versicolor. The sequence continues at coordinate 5,814,890 of JAHTLZ010000023.1, read as the reverse complement.
ACACACAGCACTTGGAGAGACAACAGAACGGACAGTAACAGTGAAAGTGCCACTTTACTTTCCTGGTGGAGGCTGGGAGACCATGGACAGCCTCTGGGACATGGGAGCTACCCAGCACCGTTCTGGAGCAAGTTTATGCGGAGGCCAAGCTTTTATTTCTCCTGAATAAAACCTGATCTGATTAAAATGGGATTAGCCCCAGTTCATGATAAGTACCACAATCTGCTCTTAGTCTTGTTTTGGCAGAAAGAAAACAGCTTCTCCATCTCCTGCTTCCAGTGACATTGTCTATTTGATTTCTATAATGATAGCCCTCTGTTTGGATGCTTAAATCATGTATTTGCAATAAATAAATTGCTGGCTTTTGGGAACTCCACAAGTTGTTATCCTGTTTTGTCTCTGACCCTAGACTAACTTTTCTAATAACATTTGGTTTTATTTTTGGTTCTACTTTTGCATTCCAGTTACCCATCAGCATAACTTGTTTTGATGTGTGATCTTTATTTTTCCCCTTGGACTTATTTTCCACTTCATCTTCTTTAACATCTGTAGTAGGGCACAGACTTGAATGACAGTTATGTTGTAGGAATTTCCCTGGAGTCTGACTGATATTATTCAGCCTGATCTTGCATTCTAGTTCCCAACTGCCTATGCTACAGCTTGTCTCAGTATTAGAGCTACTCCATGTCTTCAGAATTTGTCATTTCCAGAGTACAGCACTTTATAATTGACTACTGAAAATGTATCATTACTGTCCACTTTAGTTCACATTTATCAAGCATAGCAATTTTTATACATGGCACTTTTTGCTGTATAGTTTCTAGTTAACTTTCATTCATACTTCCCACACTCCACGTTCCACTTGTGCTACCTGGACTTTCTTTCCCCCTGTATACACATTAGACATTACATGTCCTTCTTACTTAAATCTAGCTGTGTTGTTGATGACAGTACTATTCATACTTGCCCATTAGGGAGGGGCACGACTCAAAAAAATGGTGTTTCGTTTGTCGTTTGGTCGTTTAGGGGTCCGTTTCGGTTCGTTTTCGTTTTTGTGAGGTTTTTTGCAAAAAATTTCATTTTCATTTCGTTACATAACGAAATGAAAAAATGAAAACAAAAACGAAAAATTGCTGTTTCGTTACCATTTAGCACAATTCAATGTATTTGCCATAACGAAAACGAAGCGGTCAACAAAATTTTTCGTGTTTCAGGTCGTTTCATTTCATTTTGGAGTCAAAATTCATTTTTCGGTTCATTACGTAACAAAATGAAAAAACGAAAACGAAAACGAAAAATCGCTCATTTCCTGCCCATCTCTATTGCCCATTCTTCCCCAGTACCTGATTGAGTGTTTTCTGGCCCGGGAATTCCATCTTCCAGCACTATGTTGTTTCATTTTCGGACTGTATCCTCAAGGTAAGAAAGGTTCAGCACTACCTTATCTTTGCCTTCTTCTGCACTAAGAAACATTAGATTGAGCATCACTGCCATTGTCTGTGAAAGATCTGCCAACACAATTAGTCTACTGCTATTGCCCTATAGCTGTACTCCAGAAGTTTCTATGACCTCATCACCATAGGAACTATTAGCTCTCTTATTGTGATGTGGCTATTACTCCTAAATAGATTCATTTTCGTCTGGTGCCTCAGCTGTGAACATTTCACCATGGCTGATCCTGCTAGGAGTCCAGGCTCATAATGGAGTCTAGCCTCATGAAGGCATTTCTCTCAGCTCCCCTGGCACACTCAACCCCACCTCACCACATTAAGGTGTGTAACCAAGAGGCTGGATTTCCTGTTAGCCCTTTTAATGACATTAAGGCCTACTTAGGTTTAAACAAATCTTGTTCACCTGACAATTTCTGCAGTTAGATTGCTATCACACAGAGTGTCCTGACAGTTTGAATTCATCCATTTTCCATGCTAAATTGCTTAAATTAATATAAGTTAATCTAGACCTAAAATTAGAAGAAACTTTTCTTTGGAAGGATGAGTGATAGAGCATTTTTTTAATCCTAGTGATGGGTTATGATTAGTTCAGATGATGAGTTTTTTTCCATTTGCTAGGCTGAGTGCTACTTCTAATTTGTTCCTGCTGGATGAACACAATGTTTATCATTACAGCATTTGCTCATGTCTAAATGTGGCCCTGTGGCATGCTTTAGAATCTTAGGGGTTATTGGGGGTGCTCATTGAACCAATATGCGACAACAAATTTAAAAAAAGTGTTTCAGATATGCCTTGTCAGTTAATAAATATGACAAATAAGTTTCAAAGGTGCATGGAAGAAAAAAGTGGTTTGCTATAATTTTTTTGGCGACTTGAAGGTGGCCTTAACTCCCATTCTTTCTCTTATCCGTGGATCAGGTAATCTGTCCCTAACTGGCAAGTCCTGAAGGGGCACTGAGTTATGCCCAGTTTCAGGCACAGATGGATATGACCAGACTCCTACAGCGGGTTTTCCCCAATGTTTGGCTTGGAAAGAACCACTGTGGATAAAGCACCATCCGACCAATCCTCATCCTCAGGTGAAAAGGAAACTGAAAGGGGCAACCAGTGAAGTTCTTCCTTCTTTCCAAGCTGCTTGCCCTTGCTGCCTCCTGTCCTTTGTTGGGTCCCACAGTTGATTGTACTCACCCTTGTAGCTGTGGCAATGCCTAACAGGCTTGGAGACCCAGCTTTCAGATCACCTTTACTCTGGCACAGTAAGAATGAAGCAACCTAGGTCACACAGCTGCACACCTAACTCATTGTGCTCATGCAGCTAAACGGCAGAGCAAAAGGTGGTAGGAAAGTAAAGAAACATGTCTCTGGAAAGATGTCTCCACCACCCTCCCACCACCAACAACTGTTAGGCCATCAATTCTAAATGGCCTCCATTTGCCCATGCCTTCATGCTGAGGCACACTAACTGACACATGGCTAACAATAACCAGCATCAATCACCTGGTTGGGCTGCATTCACAAACCCAGCTGTGGGACTCAAGGAGGTGTCCTCTTCCTTCTAGATTTCGATAAGCCTCCACCAATCCAATGAACCAACACTAAAAGAACTAAATGTGGCTCTGGATTCACTTGCCTCTGGCAAGGCACCTGGGAAAGATAACATCCCTGCTGAAGTTCTGAAGTGCTGCAAAGAGATCATTGCCACTGACCTGTACGAAATCCTCTGCCTTTGCTGGAGGGAAGGGGGAGTACCACACGATATAAAGGACACTAATATTGTTACGCTTTATAAGAACAAAGGTGACCGGAGTGACTGTAACAACTATCGTGGTATCTCTCTTCTTAGTGTTGTCGGGAAGCTGTTTGCACGTGTTATACTGAAGAGGCTCCAGATACTTGCAGAGAGAGTCTACCCAAAATCACAGTGCAGCTTTCGAACCAACAGGTCCACTACTCATATGGTATTTTTCCTCAGACAGTTGCAGGAGAAATGCAGGGAACAAGGACAGCCACTTTTTGTAGCCTTCATAGATCTTACAAAGGCATTTGATATGGTTAGTAGGGACGGACTCTTTAAAATACTCCTCCGGGTTGGATGCCCACCCAAGCTCCTTAACATCATTATGTCTTTTCATGAGGATATGAAGGGCAATGTAGTTTTTGATGGCCTAGTGTCAGATCCCTTCAACATCCGAAGCGGAGTGAAGCAGGGCTGTGTCCTTGCGCCAACCTTGTTTGGGATCTTCTTTGCTATCATGCTGAAGTATGCTTTTGAAACTTCAACAGAGGGTATCTATCTCCAGACCAGATCAGATGGAAAACTCTTCAATCTCTCTAGATTGAAAGCAAAGTCTAAGGTACAGGTGAAATGTTTGCGGGATCTCCTTTTCGCTGATGACGCTGCCATTACTGCTCACTCTGCCGAAGATCTCCAACAACTCATGGATCATTTTAGTAAAGCTTGCAAAGATTTTGGGCTAGAAATCAGCCTGAAAAAAACATAAATAATGGGCCAGAATGTGGACTCTCCTCCTCGCATTACAATTTCTGCAAAAGAACTGGAAGTTGTCCATGACTTTGTTTATCTTGGCTCAACTATCTCAGATACACTCTCACTAGAGTCTGAGCTGAATAAACGTATAGGTAAAGCAGCTACTATGTTTTCCAGACTAACAAAGAGAGTATGGCTCAATAAGAAGCTGACAGAACATACAAAGATGCAGGTCTATAAAGCTTGCGTACTGAGCACACTTTTGTATTGCAGCGAATCTTGGACCATCCATGCCTGACAGGAAAGAAAGCTTAATACCTTCCATATGCGCTGTCTTAGGCGAATATTCAACATTACCTAGCATGACAAAGTTCCAAATAGCATAGTCCTGAATTGAGCTGGAATCCCTAGCATGTACACTTTATTGAAACAGCAACGCCTACGCTGGCTTGGACACGTTGTGAGAATGGATGATAGCCAGATCCCAAAAGATCTTCTATATGGAGAACTAGTGCAGGGAAAGCGCCCCAGAGGGAGACCACAGCTGCGGTATAAGGATATCTGTAAGAGGGACCTGAAGGCCTTGGGAATGGACCTCAACAGATGGGAAACCCTGACCTCCGATCGCACTGTCTGGAGGCAAGAGATACAGCATGGTCTACATAAATTTGAAGAGGCATTTGTCCAACAGGCAGAGGAAAAGAGGCAGGCACGAAAAGAATGAAACTCAAGGACCGGGCAAAAAACAGAATACATCTGTCCCCAGTGGGGTAGAGACTGCCATCCCCGAATTGGTCTATTTAGTCACACTAGGTGTTGTTCTTAGGATCTCTACTCCAGGCATGATACCATAGTCTTTCGAGACTGAAGGATGCCAATGATATAAAAATTCAGACAGATTCCTTAAACTCAAGTAACATCAAATGCCAACCTAGCAGTTTGAAAGCATGTAAATGCAGGTAGATAAATAGGTACTGCCATAAGAGCGGGAAGGTAAAATGGTGTTTCCTTGCAGTTTAAACCACATGGCCATGGGCTTGCACAACACTGGCTCTTTGGCTTGAATATGGAGATGAGCACCACCCCTAGAGTCGGACACAACTACCATGCACGTGGGGGGGGACCTTTTACCTTTTTAACGTCTAATTAAAGTCATGCTTGTAGAGGAAAATTCCTAAGGGAGCTATTGTAGAAGAGACAGCTTTTACATTAACGATTCCCACATTCCACTTATGATTGGTTGAAGCTATATTCTGGAGAGCTGCTTTAAATGTCAGAGTGATCACTACTTAGGTCAAGAAGAAGACATTTTGCCATATTCAACAGAAGGTGGAGATTGAACAGAACATCCCATAGCTGGGTCTTTAAATGAAAGATGCACAGAAAAGCTATCATTTTGAGAATGCTAGCTACCTGAGATGGAGGCCCTGCATTTTTGTTCTGATCTCCTTCTCCCCCAGTAAAAATAAAATTTGTTGCAACGTTGACCAGGTATTAACCTGAAAACTTAGAATTCCCTGCTTCAGATCTCAACCACTAACTTGCCCCGGGGGCGGGGGGGGACTAAGGGAGTCTTAAACTAATTCAGATTCATAATAACACCTGGAAATTTGAGATAGTATCATGGATATTATCACAAAATGGTTGCCACCGGGTCAGTGGGATCTCCTAAATAAAACATTTATTATGATTGGTACAGCCAATCACCAAGTGCTGATTTCACATAAAGGCAAAACGGTGGCCCAAGAATGTTCATAGGATACCCAGGAATGCAAATCAGACATTGGGAGTCTATGCCTGAAAACACAAACTCATTACATAGTTTTATCTTTTCTTTGTGATAAGACACTGGTGGTGAACCTTTGGCACTCCATATGTTTTAAACCATACCTCCCACAATCCTTTGTCATTGACAATATAGGCTTGGGATTCTGGGAGTTGTGGTTCAAATCATCTGGAGTGCTAAAGGTTTCCACCACTGAGATAAGATCCTTACCCACATGTGCTGTCTCTCTCCCTTACATTCTCATAGTACACATGAGCTACTTGCTCCAGTAACTCAGTGGTCCCCCCCCTTTTTTCCCCTTATGGTTTCGTTTACTTGCTGGCCACTGGCCATGGCTCCCTAATTCAGTAGGACAGCTGTACCTGTGGGATTAATACCAGTGGTTTTACTTAACAACTGCTTGAAAAATAAAATAAAATACAGTGGCGCCTTGAATTACGAATGACTTGAATTACGAAAAATTTGAATTAAATTCTGCAAGTATGGGGAAAATTCAGTTTACGAAAATGTAATCCTGTTTTTTGATTTACAAAAAGTTCCCCCTGCCCCTGTGCTTGTAATCATTGGAAACAGAAACAAAGTAACCATTGAAATGCAATGAAAGCCCCATTCTGACAATAAAATGGGTCCTATTTGTTTGCAATTGCAATACTGCCATCTTGTGGCCACCCCTACTACAGTACTGTAATTGTGAACAAAGAGTAAACATTTTATAGCTGGATGCAAATAACAGGAACTGCCTGTTTGGGAGCCATTCTGGGACTTTTGGGAACTTTGGGGTGGATTTCTCAAGCCATTGAAAGGTAGGGAGCTGAGCTTCATGGCTGTTACTGTGCTTTTTGCATTCTGGGGGAGGGGGTGATTTCCCACTTGGAACGTATTAACTGGTTCCCCATGCATTTCTTTTTAAAAACATTTTTATTTATTTTCTACTCTAAACAAAATAAAACAAATATGTTGCTTGTCCCCTGTCATGTTACAAAGTCGATTACAATTTTTCCCCAACATTTCAGCCTGTTGTAATTAATATCTCTTTTCCCATCATAAAAGAACATACTTTCATACTTAATTTCCTTTCTATCCCATCCATATTCTATCTTTACTTACATCTATTTCCATCTAATACAAAAGATAGATATAGCAATATTGAACTAGCCTGTCTGTTCATTACAGTATATTCAATCCTGAAAGAGCCGTGTGGCGTATTGGCTAAATGCCTGTACTGTATCTAGAACTGTGGTTACGACCTGAGGTTCAATCCCAGGTAGCAGGCTCATGGTTGACTCAGCCTTCCATCCTTCTGAGGTCGGTAAAATGAGTACCCAGCTTGCTGGGGGGAGGGCGATGTGTAACCTGCATAATTAAAATTGTAAACTGCCCCAAGAGTGCTTTAAGCACTATGGGGCAGTATATAAGCAGAACATTTTGCTTTGCTTGGATATTTAATTCAATTAGCTAAACAACTTAGGATACATTTTAGCTAACTTAATATATAATAAATGTCATCAACAAGGTACACGGTATTTTCCTATTATTATAAGAGATACCTAATTTCCAAAGCCTTCTATAACTCAAGTTAGTACTTTATGGACTATGATAGAAGAGTTATATCTCCATCTATAGATTTCACTTTATGTATAAAAGTTCCTATCTATACCTAACTACCACAATTCTTTTAAAAGTATAACAGATTTCCCATGCATTTCTATGGGAAACTGCATTTTGAGATACAAAAATTTTGAGTTAAGAAAATTTTGTAATTCAAGGTACCACTGTAAAATAAAATAAAATAAAATAAAATAAAATGAATGGATGCCCAGAAGAGTACCATGGCCAACTCTATCAAAGGCTGCAGAAAGATCCAGGAGGATGACCAGGTTTACTGTCTCCCATCTGCCTCCCTGAGGAGATTGTCTGGTATGGCAACCAATGCTCTTTCAGTCTCAGAGTGCAACCTGAATTCTGATTGAAATGGATCTAGGCTATGCATTTCCTCCAAGAATGGCTGCGAGATGCTCAGCCACAACTATCTCGCTCACCTTGCCCAGGAATGGAATGCTAAAAATGTTCCTATCGTTGTTCAGATCACCCATTTCTAAATTAGATTTTTTCGGAGTGGGCCTTATAATGGTGTTTGGTTTTTTTGTTTTGTCTTTTGATGGGAAAGTAGGTGACCCTGCCATAGTGTAGCCTTTTGCTAGGCTTGCATTCCTTCTGTGATACCTTGGGTTCTTAGCCGCTTGGAGTGGGACAGGGATTTAATCAGAAAAACCAGAATTTAGATGAAATAGAGAAAGGCTTTATTAAAATAAGCAAAGCTTTGCTGGCGACAGCGGAAATAATTTTCCAAAGGCTGTAGCAAAAATCAATTCAAATCAATACATGTTAAATACTATTCGTTCCCCCACCCCCCAATACATCACCATTGATCACGAGTTCAAGCTTTGCCCATTCAGGAGTGGGGAACATTACACGCGCAAGTCGTTCCTCTAGCATAGACTTTCATTGTGCTATTATCTGGACATGATTTGCAACATGGTCTGAGCTAACTTAGACAAAAGGGCATTTTAAGGTATGCATGGGAATACATGAAACAGTTGAGGAAGTTTGAAACAGTTAGAGCTGGAACATCTTGTAGAATCAGTGAGGACAGTGAGTTATTTAGGTCACATTCCATTCATGGGAGCTAACATAGTTTTCAGACTGCAGTTTAAATATTATACTGACACAGACGTTTTAAAAAGCATTTCAGGTTAGCTAAAGAGAAGCCATTTTAAAACCCTAGTCTACAATAGAAGTGCATTAATTTTGTTTGTTTGTTTAATATACCAGCCAATTAGTGAATCCACACTACACTGGTTGATGTACAAGGACGTAAACAAACAAGAAACACTCCCATCCACTTCGTCCCCACAATAACATAATAAAAAGCGTAACTATAACGAACTCAAATGTGGTAATCTATGACAAACCTAATACTCAGACATTAAAATTAACAACATTTGAAGACAAGATGGCCATCAAGGCTTCCTTGTATAAGTCTAGCTTGAGTAATTTCCTAGATATTGAGAGGGCAGAGGGAAGGAAAGGTCCCCGGCCCCACAGTTGCCTGCAGAGTACCAAGATGAAAGAGACAGGCATTCTGAAGGACAATCAGAAAGCTGTTCTTAGTGTATAGAAATTTTGTGATTAGAAAACACCAAATATATGCCTACAGAAAGCTGTTTCTATGCCACTCTCCCCCCCCCCCCGTGAAACATCATGAGAGGATGTCAGGAAAGCTTCATTGCTGAAGCAGCTGACAAATTAATGGATGCCTTGTAGGCAACATCAAAGTATTCTACAGGAAACGCCTTCAAGATATTATCACTTTGTCAGGAATAATTTGTTAATACTAATTATATTCTAATATGCTGGAATGTTCTGAAAGCAGGATAGTATTAATCCACCAGTAAGCATGTTTCCACCAGTGAAATCTTCCATGTACTTCTCCTCTCTTCAGCAGAATGTGAAATGTCTGACTTTTCTAACTACCATTTGTTGTAAAGCAAAAAAAAGAGAAAGCATGATATGACCACCTGTCCCCATTTAGCCATAAGGATAAGTTTAAAACCTTTAAAATTTCTTCCGACTTTTCTTAAGCCTTTAAAATGAAGACCGAACCCAGTTTTCAAACGAAACAAATTGTACATTTATTAAAAGTGTAATGGTTTCACATAAAAATTCAACATGCATATGGTTACAATTTCTTTTTCAGCTTAGATCTTATAATTCAATCAGGTGTTCTCAAAATAATCTGTTACAAATCATGTTAACTCAATTCACTATCTGTATGCTAAGATAAACTATATAAATCCTCTTTATAAATCTATGGTGAGGACCCATCTGGAGTACTGTGTACGGTTCTGGTGGTCACCATACCTCCAGAAGGATATTATGGAAATGGAAAAAGTGCACAAGGGGGGGGGGACTAGAATGATTAAGGGACTGGAACAACTGAGGCTGCAACGGCTGGGCCTCTTCATTCTTGAATCACAATGCCTAAGAGGTGACCTGATTGAAGCTTATAAAATCATACACGGTATGCACAAAGTAGATAAGGAAAAACTGTTTTCCCTATCGCACAACACTAGAACTAGGAGGCACTCCATGAAACTTTTGGGTGCTAGATCTCAAACAAATAAGAGAAAGTACTTTTTCACCCAGAGGATCACTGGTCTATGGACCTGCCAGAAGAAGTGGTGACAGCTGTCAGCCTTGACAGCTTTAAGAAAGGATTTAAGAAAGGACTGGACACATTCATGGAGAACAAAAGTATCAATGGCTATCATTATCGATGCCTAAGGACAACCTCCGGGTTGGAGAGATAGGCAGGATATCTCTTAATGCCATTTGCAGGGAATCTTAAGCAGGTGAAGACATCTGCTTGGGAATACCCTGAAGCAAATGGTGAGCCACTGTGTGAGACAGAAGGCTGGACTGGATGGGCTGTGGCCTGTTCCAGCAAGGCTGTTCTTATGTTCTTATAACTATATCCACATAACCTTCTTGTAGCAACTCTCATATCAGATTTCTAATTCAGACGCAGAACCCCATAAGATCTGATAATCTCTCCTTCTTCTGGCATCACACATATTAGAGATGGGCACAAATCGAAAAAATGGTGTTTCATTTTGTTTTGTTAAGGAGTTTGGTTTGGTTCGGTTTGTTTTTTTTTTTTGTGAATTTTCATTTTGTTGTTTTGTTGTTTCGTTATTCTTTTTTACCAGCCTTTTTCCAGCGCCCACTGCGCAGCCCTTGTGGCTCAGTCAGAACTGGGGAATGCCTATGAACGGGCATGGGAGGAATTAAGAAAGGGACCAGCATCGGAGCCACACTGCTCTGGCTGCCTAAGCGCGGCCTCCTCCTTATCTCCCCTCCTGATCGGCCGCGGGATATGGGCCACGGGAGGGAGGTGCAAGGGGGGCCGCTTCAAAGCCGTGCTGCTCTGGCCACCTAAACGTGGCCTGCTTCTTATCTCTCCTCCCGGGGCTGGGCTGAGGCTCGAGCCCACCATGTCCCTCGATGGCTCCGATGAGGTGAGTGCTCCCTCCATGCAGCTAGGTGCAAAAGGACCTCTGGAGCAGCACCAGGTAGGAGACATCTCCGCCCACATTAACAAAATGAACCTAACCGAACCATTTTTTCTTGGTTCACTTTGTTTCATGTTAAATTTGCCCCTAGGGTCGTTATTCATTTTGTTATGTAATGAAACAAATAACGAACAATGAAATAAAAAATTCATTTTGTGCCCATCTCTAACACATATATCTCTTCTCTTGGTACCCTCTGATTGGTCTTCTTCTTAGTTCTCTATTAGCTAATTATGCCTCCATCCGATGTGACTGGGTAAACTTTTTTGTGCCTGCAGTAGAATCCATCACAAATGGAGGCTCCATTCTGGGCTTGCTCCAAGATGGGGCTTCTTTGCCACCTAGGAAACCCTGCTGGCTGCAGAGCTGATTGAGCAAGGGATAGGCAGTTAATGCATTGACACAAACTCAATGGATTTTTAAAAAGCATTAAGAAACATTTTAAAAAGAAATACACAGTGACAGTAGTTTTTAAAAATGGCAATAAGGTTGTTCACACACCCAGGAACTCAACATTTTTTCTAAAATATCCACAGTTTTAAAAGTAGAAGCCTCTTAGCAAGCAATAAGAATCCACTGTTAGCACACTCACAAAGTAAAAGATTCAGCTAATGGCCAAGCATCGTCTGACCCCAAATTTATGCTGTGAATTCAACAGGTGATAGTAAGGCAACATTTGGTTCATGTGCCCATAGCCCAAGGCTGTGGTTTTATACCAGCACTCAGACTGGCTGCCTGTGCTTGTGACGAGGCAAACTTACTTTTGATAAAGGAATCTAACAACCATTTCTGATTTTCAAGATGAAAAATTTATATTGTGGACATATAGCTGAACAGGCCCAGTCCTGGTCTAAGGGCTTGGCCCCACATTCCTTTAAAAGCAGTTTAAATTACTAAATAAACCGAGTCCAAACATGCCATCCCCACGGCCACCGGGCTTTTAAAAAAAAGAAAAGAAAAAAAGAAAACCCGGTAATGATCCCTTAAGTGAGGTTTCTGTGACTCACCTACGAGGAAGAGAATTTTTTGCCTCGCTTTGAAAATCCAGCTTTTAAGGAGGCAAACACTGTGGGACCACGCTGATGATCCGGGTTTCTTTTTCTTTCTTTTTTGGGGGGGCTATTCCTGGGGCCGATGGGCTGTGGGTTTTTTTTTAATTTATTTTCACCTTCAGAGAAACAGGAAGCTCTATCTGGTCCTATAAGCATTAATTTCCCCCAGCAAAGTGGTCCATTTTTTTCAAATACTAGCACCACCTGCTGGCCAGTGGGGCTGAACTGCACTTTAAAATAAAATAAAAAATAGCTTTTTACGTGAGAACTCTTGTCCCACATTTAAATCACGTGATGGGACGAAGAGGAAAAGCCAGACCTTCAGAAGATCAGGATCGAAACCCAGTTGTGACCAAAGCCAAAGAGAAAAAGAAAAACAAAGCCTGGCTCCCCCAGTTCCCCATAATATCCTGATTAGCAAACTAGCTCAGTGTAGACTAGATAAAGCAAAACAAAGCAAAACTGTTCTGCTTATATGCCACCCTGTAGTGCTTAAAGCACTCTCTAGACTGGTTACAGTTTTATGCAGGCTACACATTGCCCCCCTCCCCCCAGGAATCTGGGTACTCATTTTACCAACCTCAAAAGGATAGAAGGCTGAGTCAGCCATAAGCCACCTACCTGGGATTGGACCCCAGATCATGAGCTCAGTTATGCCTGCAGTACAGCAGTTTAACCACTGTGCCACAGTACATGCATTTAACCACTGCGCCACACAAGCATCTATCTATAAACTGGTCAGTTTTGCTTGCTTTCATGTTCTCTCTCTCCCCACCCCCCTTACACATACACACTTTTTGTTCTGTTAAGCCATTTGTGATTATGGTAAATTCTTATCAAAACCCAATTAAAACATAATTTTTGCCTCTCCCTGACTAACAGATACAAGGCAGGAAGATGAGTTATAAAAATGCAACTATTAAGTCAATATA
>JAHTLZ010000023.1:5791343-5802039 GCA_023846285.1 Phrynocephalus versicolor | reverse complement strand
TGAGAGAGAGCTCACATGAGCGGGACTGATTTGAAAAAGGAAGCCACAGTCCTTAATCTGTAGAAGCTGTGCACATAGTTAAGAACAAACTTTTGAGAAGTTGTTAATTCATAGGACCAAAGTAAGTCAGAAATCACTTGGCAGCCCCTCACACACGCACATTCAATCTTTGGTTTATGCTGCATATTCTTTGGGAAACTATAGGTTATCCTGCAAAATCATGATGTTAATTATTGAAATAGTAGTGCATAGCCAGGGGATATTGTGGCAAAATGAAGGAGGTTCTCACATGAGGGGAAAGCTGGTCTTTTGATTGGTCCTTGGACCAGACTTCCCCAGTGAGCATTCCTATTTGACAGATTCATCTGGTAGAGTCACAGCATGACCAACCTATGTGGCTCATTTCTTCTCAAAAGCTTACACTTAGAAGTAATTGTGTACCTGAGAATAATGGAGAGCAGTGCCTTCCAAGTGGAATATACACTAGCAGTGACACTGTTTTGTTTGTTTCCTTTCTCCAGATTGCTATTAGTTTGGGAAAGGGATAATGAAAGCCAGCAGTTATGCACACACAGTCCTAGTCGCATACCAAATACAACCCGCCATAAACTATTTCGGAATGTATGTTTGCTTAATGTCTCTTCAGGCAATTCTAAGCCTGTAACAGATGGCGAGCTTGACACCCAGTGATGTAGAGCCCGAGTGTATGTATGAGAGAGAGAGGGAAAGAAAGAAGACCGGGACTGAGGGGAAATGACAACAGAATACAAATTGTTAGTTATGGAAGCAGGCAACATATTTCTAACTTTAAATTAACTAGCTCATTATTAGGGGTTCCTGACAAATGTATCAAAATTAATTCCCTCAGGGGCTAATTCATTTGTGCACATTGTCAGAACTGTTTCCTAATTTTTCATGGCCGGGAATCATTCAAAAGTAAAAGTAAAAGTAAAAGGAGATTTATTTATTTATTTAGAGATGAGGTTTTCTTACAAAAGCAGCTATCAGCCTTATTATGCTGGCCACTCATACAACTGCATTTTTTTTTAATTCCAAAAGGATGGTTAGCAGTGCTGCACTAGATGCCTACTTAAATACATACACATGCAACAAATATGGTACAACAGATATTGGCTGGACAGATTTTTTTATAATGCTTTAAAAACTATATTTCAGTAGAAAGAGAAGCTGTTCTATTCATTCTCGTTTAAAAGTTTTACATGGTTTTTGTTGTTCTTGTTGCTGAAGATGATTTGGCGGTATCTGAGGACTTCAGAGTTTGCAATGCATCTGATTAAAAATTACCGCCATTTTTCTATTGGGAACCACAATCAAGACGGCATAACCATTTTCAGTCTGTAAAATATGCAGGAATTTCAAGGGAAAGTCCATTCTCCTCAAATTAACATATTTATACTTAACTGAGGAGTTGTTACCTGTTTAAAAGTTCATGACTAACAAAGCCGTCTGCTTCTGTAATCTTCAGTCAGTAAAACCTTTTCATGGTGTAATATCACCTGCTACCAGCCAGACACCCTGCTCTAATCCAATCTCTTCCATATCCTGAGGCATAGGAAACTGCTAGCACAGGAAAAGGTGAAGCTGATAAACTGCCAATAGTTATGACACTTTTGAAATCAAACCTCTTATAATTTGTGAATTAAAAAGCCTCTGCATAAACATTGTGAGCTGCTGTTCCAAATTACTATATTTTGCTCTGCTGACAGAGATAGATAACGATACTGACACAATAATGTATTTTTATCCTTGCAGGACTTATTTTTATTGCAGGATAAAAATAAGTACAGCATACTATAGGTCCCATCCACTGGAGCCTGTAATACACTTCACTTCATAACTTCATGGCTCCTTGAATTGTTTTGAATATTGACAGTAATTAAAAATAAGAATTCAAATAAACAATGTCTATGTGCATTGTTGCATGTTTTTATCTTGTGAAAAAAGAAGACATTTATGAATTGACAAACATGTTTACTTAATTAGGACAGTAATTTGAAGATTGTAGGACAATAGAGGGGGAAAGTATGCTTTAGCTTTAAAAATGATACAAAGTGGACACCATATTGTGGCCTTTCATTGTCATTACTGGATATTTACAGAGAACAAAATGCTTGTTTTAAGAGAATTTGCTCAACGGGAGTAGGAAATGAGGTGGGTGGCACAGAATCTGCCTCAAACCACAATGAACAAACAAATCCTGAGGAGATTCTCAGATATGTACATTCTTACACACAAATGTCTGAGTCCTCTTACAGCCTGTCACCCTATAAAATCATCAGGAAGGCAAGGTTAGAATGTGCAGACTGCAACCAATATACAAATCCAGGTCATAGCTTGAAAAATGTTGAGGGCCCCTAAAGTGCTAGGAAGATAGAAAAGTTTCATTGAACCGAATGTTCTGTTTTCTTTTTCCTTGGCCTTCCCTCATCCTGTTTTCTTTTTCCTCATCCAGCCACCAAGAGAAAACCTCAGTCTCTCAAGTGGACATAATGGATTTTTTGCTATAATGGATTCTTGAGGTAGCCCCCGCCCCTGACCTCAAGAGGGAAATAGCAATGGGCACAGTCCACTTTGATTCTTTCACACAATCTGGAATATTACCTTATCTTTTTTCTCCCCCTTTCTCCGGCTTCATGTCTCCCCTTCAGCAGAACATTTAAATAAAGTTTGGTTTTGATGAAAAACAAAAGATAGAAAACTTTTCCATCCTAGAAAAGCATTCTATAAATAACTTCCCCTAAATTTTATTTCTTTAGGCATCAGCAGCTGTTGTCTGAATGTGATTACAGGGAGGCACACAGAAAACATGGGTGTGAGTGCTGCTGACAATTATACTTTATATTTTGTATTTTTTATTCGAGTTAATGTTCTTTTGCTTGCTCCTTTGTTTAATTTCAGTGTCTCTACTACGGTACTTCACATGCTTTCACAAGGGTAGCCCTGTTTTTCAACGACCTTAATCTGCCCTTCACAGAAACAACGTACAGTGGTACCTTGTATAAAGGAATGAATTCGTTCCAAATGAAATTATGTTAAGCAAATTTTCCTTTATACAAATTCCCATAGGAATGCATTGAAAGCAGAGTAATCCCATTTTATGTTGTACGGATTTTCCCCATAGGCAATTATGTTAAGCAAATTTCCCCTATCTCCAGAATTTTTTATGTTGTACAAATTTTATGTTATACAAACTGTCTGTTATACAAGGTACCACTGTACTAAGTGACTTCTTATGCAGCAATTTGCCTTTCTGGTTTTGTTGAAATGAGAAAAATATGTTCAGTAGGTGGTATCACATAGTTCATGCCCCCATGCTGCCACTAGGAAATCATACAGTAGCAGAGTTTGAAAAAGCATCAATTGTTTCCTATAGGTTACAGCCAACTCACAGAGTGTATCACGGACATTCAAGCACCAACACCATTTCTCTTCAGGTTTCTGTGAAGCAATGAGATCTCCAGGTACAGGGATAGAAACAAGCAAGAAGATTATTTGGCTCCATGATACCATTAAGCTCAACCATTAATATGGTGACTCCTGGGACAGCTAGAGGATTGTCTAATTTCCATTATGCTTCATCCCCTGATCACTCATTATCCATTTCCATTAGCTACTCACATTCAATTTATCATGATTTAAGATTCAGGAGTCCTTACAGTATCTCACTATATCTCGTGGTCGGAGACTCATGGCAACCTTCTCACCTACTGCTTAATTAATCAATTCGTACCCCCATATTGACATGTGAACTGATTGTATTTTAGAATGTATGTTTCGAAAATGAAAATATTTGTGACTCTGAATCAGGAGTTACCATGCCTTCATGGCTTCATTCAGCATGGACTTTACATTGGGCTAGGGACAGAGAGAGACCACACCTGGTTAATTTAACTACCCAGAGCTGTAAAGAGTAATTTTCTTTAACACTGTACTTACTGAAGTGATAAGTCCTTACAGAGTTGCAGCTCCAGCAAGCATTATCCATAAATATATATGGCCCATTACTTCAGATGGATGAAGTAGTAGGCACCTAACACAATTCTTTAGATTTTTATAGAAATCTTCTCCTCCTTAAGCACTTTACAACAAACGCTTAATTAATCGTTACAACACCTCTGTGCCAAACAAGGTATCAGAAGCAACACAGAGAAAAGAGAGAAGTACCCCAAAATTGCATGTTTCCAGAAACCAATGAATCCTCTACAGTGGTACAATTTTGCCTCATATAAATAATGGGACACCCAACAAATATCATGTGTAAAAAACCCCTCGGGGGTATTTTTTCAAACTTTCAAGATTATGGTTTCTGTGTCCATCTGCCCCTATCTCTAGAGGGGGGAGAGGGGGAGAGAGAGAGAGAGAGAGAGACTCTGTTGATGGGAACAATACACCCATCAAAATTAATTCAGCTGACAAAATTCCTTCACATACGCAACCAGTTACCTTTTTACAAACCTCCTGTGGACTTGTTGACAGACTGACACATTCATTCCCATTATTTCTTTTTTCTTGACTACATGCAGCCAAGTGTGTGGACTAGAGATGAGCATGAAACGGAAATATAGAGTTTCGATTTGGGGTGGGTTTTTTTTCGGTTTCAGTCTTCATTTTGTTTCATGTCATCAATAACTGATTTTTTGAAAAGAACTTTCATCATGAAATGAAATGAAATGCTGCATAAGGCTATAAATAATGGGGAGCTTTCCTTTTTTTATTTAACAGGCAGCCCACTGCCCTAAATCAAATACCCTCAAGCCATCCAATCCATTTGTTTTCAAGCAAAGAACCCTCTATAAACAAGCTAGAAACCTAATGGCTATATGCTACATGGAGACATCAGAGAGGCTCAACAGCTGATTGGTGGTGCTGCAAGGGAAGGATGGAAAATATTTTTTAAAAACCCTCCATAGTCCTACTTAATCAGGAAAGCAAAAGAGGGTTTTGAGTGTTTTTTGCATTAATTAGGAAAGGAAAACAATCAGTTTAAATCAACTTGCAGACACAGCCAGCAAAGGGAAGAGCTCAGCTCCTGGCTAGCTTCAGGCAGATCAAGATCAGATATTTCAACAGCTAAGGCGCAGGAAGGAAGGAAAGCAAATAATCATCCTTTTCTAAAGACAGCTGGATCAAGAGGCTAGGACAAATCATTTCATTTCCAAAACAAAAAAATAGTGTTTTGTTTCATTTCCTGATGACACACTGTTTGCTGTTTCATTTTGTCAGGTTTCATAAGCTTACAAAATGACAAGACAGCATGTCATTTTTCATAAGGTGCCCACCCCTAGTATGGACGATTTTTACTTTAAAAGTAGTTTGCGTTTGAGGTCATGTGAAAAGTCCACATGAGATTTTAGAACCTTAGAACTGCAGAGCTGGAAGGGGCCCTGTGGATCATCAAGTTCAGCTCCTCTCAAGGAGGCACAGTGGGGAATCAAACTCCTAACCTCTGGCTATGCAGCCAAACACCTAAACCACAGAACTATCCCACCGTTTTATTTATCATGTCCCATTTGCACATAAAGTCATTCCACGAATGGAAGTCACGGAATGACTCCCACTTAAAGATGACAACTAACCCTCACTATAAATTGTGTTCTTATGTGATCCAAGCTATGGTGAAACTATTCTAAGGTGAGAAAAACTGTAAATTCCTTCATAAGTAAATGTGGCTTATCATGATAGATTTTTATGAATATATTCTTATATAATGAGTTGAAGAGCAATAATATTACCGGGACAAATAGAAATGGGACTTTGGAGGCATAATATCAGGAGAGCAAGGAAGAGTTCCTCGGGAGACATTTTTCCAAAACCAAAATAAAGTTTTTACATGATGTCTAAGAAAGGGAGACTTATTTATCTGCTTCAGCCATCCGGGACATTTCCGGGAAAAGAAATGTTCTGGGAAAACTGAGGGAAAAGGGCTAGGAAATGGGAATGTCCCACCCAAATCGTGACACTTGACAGGTCTGGCTAGGGCCCTCTGAAAATGGATCAGAATGGTCAATTGTTCTCCCCATGGCAGACCACTTCAAAGCCACAATATATTTTAGGACATGGAGGGGGGCAAAAATGGCTTGTACACAATGGGTGCAGGTCTCCATTGTCTAAAAAGCTGGTGTGGTCCTCGACTGCTGTGAATTGTCCACCCTGTTAATGATTTTTTAAATATATGTACTGTACATTCTTAATCTTTTTCATCCCAGCTCGGCCAGTGTTGGCAGAGAACTAAACACATAAAAATAAAGCACATTTCCCACCTATAGTAGTATTCCCAATCTAATTGTTAGTCTTTCCAACAAAACTGAAAGGAGCCACGCTGTCACCCAGTTACCAGTAAGGAACAAAATTCCTTCGTCGTATAGGAGGCAATGTCTCAATCTCTGTTTTGATCCTCCTGTGAAAAGTTTGCCAGTGATATTCCATCCACAAAGCTGTCGAAACAGAAACTCAGGAGGATTCATCAGAAGGTCATAACAATTATTCATGAGGTACAAATGTTGACTGCTTCAACTTCAGCTATGGAAAACATTGGAGTGCCCAACCTTACTGGATCTAAAATGGCTATATTTATTTTGCTAACTCTAGAGGTTACTTTGCAAATGTTAACTGTAGTAAACAAATATATTAAGATGGATGAAGCACAGTAAAATGTTTGCGCAGTGATCCCAAATGTGTGCTCATTACAAAAAGAGAAGAGGTCTCACATGGTTTGTAGCTTACAAGAACCATCTACAGCCAACAAGAAGGAATCCTTCATATACAGAGATAAGTGATTCATTTTTAGTGAAAATATAATTAATTTGCACCTAAACATGGTATAAAAATGGGATTTAAAATATTTTAATGTGGGAACAAATGAAGCTAATCAAATTGCCCATGCAGACAGAGGGCTGCATGAAGACCGCTTTGAAATCACAGATCTTAAACATCTGGCTTTGAATCTGTGTATTCAAACATGTTTGCAGTAGGGTTATGTTTCAAGCTTGGAGATATTTTGAATCTGAAATTAAGTAAGAGTTATTCATCAGTTTTGGAACCAATATGGAGTAAAGTAAGGAAGTCAAAAGAGTATTTGAAATGAATTTGGCCTCCCCAAGGTGCCAAATATTGCTTCACTGTTCCAGATGCTTAAAAAGCTGATTTTAAACAGAAATAATGCCATAACAGAAGAACCAAGATCCCAAAGCAGAAGGAGATTCACAGCTCAAGGATAAATGAGAAAACCCCAATCTCTCCTGGCAACTCCTCAACAGAGCCCTGGGAATAAATTCCCCAATCCTATGACTGGAAGCCATTTTATGGGGGAAGCTTGTTAGAAAGAAATTTGTGTTTGCATTGGAGAATTGTTCTTCTCTTCATACAAGCAACTGCAGATCTCACTTCAATTGGCATGAGTGCCTGTCTGTCCCACAATAACATTAGGAATAGGATCCACAATATTGACATGCCTCTTGGTATTTACTTTTCAAAATGACAACTGTTTGGGTGATGGCAGATCTGAATGAAATGGGATGATGGTAAATGTGAAGTAAAAGAAAGTACTCAAGCAGTACTCTCCCCACTGGACAGAATTGGAGTATTTCTCCCTCTCAAAAATGTTGAGTAAGTCTTAAGTAAACTGATGTAAAGGGCATATTACATTGTAGCAGAAGGAAAAAATTACTACATGACTTAGGAAATACATGTAACTATATAGCCAGTGCACAAGAGTGACAATCTCATTCATTATGTTTCTGCTACAAAGTGAAAAGATTAAAAGCTTTTGAATATGAGACAGAGAAACCGAAAAGTTAGTCCTTTCCTACGCAAAATTGAGCATACTGGCTTATTATTCTGGAACATGTACCAGTGATTATGATCTGTAAGATGTCTCTTGATCCAATATTTTTCTAATATAAGGTCTAAAGTCATGCAACAAGATATAAAAATGAATATTTCTGCACTGGTTGCAACTAAAGTTGATGTCATTACAGGAAGCAGAGAGAAACATTGGTCTTTTGGCAAGTTAACAGAATGTATGTCAAAATTTAGAATCAGATATCTAGCTAATTAACAAATAGTACAGGTAGAGAAGCAAGGCAGAGAAGAGGATTTTTATTTTAGGATTTTTTAATTTAAAAAGTAATACTTGTGATATATATTATATATTTAAACACACACACACACACACACACACACACACACACACACACACATCGTGCTACTCCAAGGCAGCCCTGGGCAGCGCACAGCAGCGGCGGGGGTGGGGGGTGGGATTATCAAGCATAGCTATGCCACCAGGATTTCATCCATAATGTACAATATGCCAGGGACCAACTACCTGAATAAATACACAGAGTGTGAAAAGAAACACATTTAAAGCGGGCTCTTCACCAATGGCTTCACTCACACCCCTTCCCCATATGGGTATATTGTATTTCTATAAACTTCACATTGTTTTTAACTGCATCAATTCATTTTTTCTGTTTGGACCATTGCTTTTTAATTTTGTGTGTGTGTGTGTGTGTGTGTGTGTGTGTATAAATGGAAACGGGAGCTTCTCAGACCTTTCTTAGCAGTCCATATATTAATGTTACAGCAAAGGACTAATGTGGAATAAATAAGTCTATAACTTACATTCTGCTCACATGGCTAACAAACTATCTGGAAAGAGGAAATACTAGGAGTCCAGAGGTCTCTAAAGAAAAGTACAGATTGATTACAACATGTGCTGCACATCTAAAGGAATACTGAAACATATTTAACTATAACCTCACAGAGACCAATAACAAGTACGACCAACTAAGCACTCAAAACTGTTGATCCAATAGTAATTCTAATAGCTCCTCTACCTATAAAGAGACCTCAAGTATTCTCCAGCAATCAAAGCAACATCTGTTATACTCCAAAGGTCTAATTTTCATTGACTTTAAACACATCATTCCAAAGTATGAGTGTTAGCCTATGCAAAATAAGAACAATTAAAATAACATGTTTCATTTCATATCCCTCAGCTCTACCTCCAAGGTTGGCGGATTGTTTAAGCAGGAAGGATAAGTTTAGCCAAAATTTTGGGATGTGATGCTCTCCTAGTATGGGGGGGGGACCTCGGATTCCATTTTGTTCAGTCTGTGGAAACAGACACTGGATATCTGGGTTCAAGCCTTTGAAGATTTGGATTTCAAATATGTGCTTGCAGTCGAATATAATAGCAAGGAGGCACTCTGATGACACAGAGAAAATGGCTGCTTTTGTTGGCTCTCCTGAGACTTAATACCAAAAATATCTTATAATTAAACTAATAGAGGAGAATGACTGAAATCTCTAACAGTAAGGAACTGTTTAAGATATGAGTCAGAAATCAAGGAAGCCTTATTTAACTGATTTTTGGAGCAAAAACATACATGCAAAAGAGACCAAGTGGGTGGAGCAGACTGCCCCTATCATTTCGTAAAAGAGACTAAAGGAAAATTCAGTTCTATGTATGATGTAGTTGTAGAAATAAAACAACTTGGACAAGAATGGCCTGCTGCTATTAATCCTCTGTAAACAAAAACTGGTGAACCGTCAGGGCCAGCAATCAAGTACAGTACTGTAGTTGGAGATGAAGCACCAACAGTCTATTAAAAACTGATGAGCTGCATGGCAAAATTTCAGGCCCAAACTGAGTTCTTGGAAAGCAAAGGGAGATGCCACAAAATCAAAACAAAACAAAACAAAAAACACAAATTTATCAAGATCTTTGTCCTTAAACTTTGCAATCCTACAAAATATACCAGCCATTTATAAGCCTGTTATGTGAAAAAGAAGTAATATACGAAGGGGATCATCCAATGTAACTTATTCTTAATGATGATGAAGAACAGTTCTCAGTTCATGCTCTAAACCTGAGATTACCTACTCTCCTTGCATATAATCCTTCCTGGAGTAATTCCCACTTTGCCAGAAAAGGAAACTTTTGGATCATTGCTGCTACTCTTGGTAGAGCAGCAAACAAAAAGCCAAGCCAGACACAACAGAGTCCGGCTCACATGGCAAATACTGTAGATGAGTTGTTAACTCAGGGAGAACATTATTTAATTATGATTCCTCTGACTTCTGACGCCATTCTCCTTTGAGTGTTTTGAAAATAATTGTCTAATAAGGTTAATTGGTATTGCTAAAGGTGTGAACAAACAATGTTACTGGTATTCTATCTATATGCCCCTAGGTTTTACCCTTTCATTGCTGGATGATAGCCTGGAATTCCCTTAATAAAGGGCTGTTTCAGATGAATTTTAGAGGACTTTTTCACCCTGGTTAGTACAACTCAATTATGTTTTCAGTCCTACAACTTGTTTCAGGTTTTAAACTATGCCTCCGTCACCATCAGGACACTATTTGGCATCCAAATGATAGCCATTCTCAGGTCACCTCAAGAAAGTTTCCTGTTTTAGGGTGCCAGCTCTGAAAGTGGTATTTTCACCATAAGTGGAATAGGATCTTCAATGTAATGAGGGTGAATCAAGAGCATAAGAAACAAAAGGACCCTGACATATTAATGATGCAAAAAAGACCCAAAGGACACATTTACACACACACACACACACACACAAACACACACACACAAAGAGAGAGAGAGAGAGAGAGAGAGAGAGAGAGCACAGCAGATTCTAGATTAAGCTCCTGTCATTCACTTGAAGGTTGGTCTAAA
>JAHTLZ010000023.1:5773472-5790843 GCA_023846285.1 Phrynocephalus versicolor | reverse complement strand
CGATGTGCCCCACAGCCTGCACCTCCTCACGGCCCTGGCTGCTGCGCTGCTGGGTGGAGGACCAGAACTTTTGAACTTCCCCCTCAAGTTCCTGGGACCTGAGTGGAAAGTTCAAAGTTATTTAAGTCCCCACCCTACTTCTCCAGAGGACGTGTGATGTGCAGCAGTAGTGGTGAGGAAGGCTTGGCATTGGTAAGCTTCCATTGGTTTCCCTCCTTTCCCTCCTCACCACTGGGCTCAGGCTGATCCACCTGGAGATCCAGCGCTACACATGGCAGCTGATGCTCCCCAAGCTGGGCGTGCCTGGGCAGTGGGGGGGGGGGGTGTCTGCAATTGCTAGTGGGCCAGATCTGGCCCACGGGCCATAGTTTGAGGACCTCTGGTCTACAGGATATCCTCTTGTGCTCAGTAGTACCATTTTCATTTCTTGAAATACAGCCATGACAACTACTTTGTGCTGCTTAATTGATGTTTTTTAAAAAGAGTCAGCTCCTCGCAGTATCTCTTGTATGGTTTCACTTTGTGAGTGAAAGTAGGAGCCAAAATAGTAACAGAGTTAAGACAATGCTTGTGTTGGTTCATTGTGGAACTTCTTGATTACAAAGTAGACAATGAAAGATACATGGTGGCAGCAATGTAGATTCTAGGCAGTTCCTTCCTGACTCACAGAAGGGAAAGAAAGCAGAAAGAGGTGCTGAGGAGTACAAAAGGTTGAATCCATTTGGAATAAAGAAATAATGGCAGGAACATAAGTTAATGGCCAATCCCCTCAGCCTTTTTAACTGATAACTTCCAGTGAACAAGCAAACTGACTGAACCACAGAACTTAGAGGTAAGAGGTGTTCTCAGGTTTTAGAAATTAAAGGGGGAACAGTACGCTGAAGTACTGAAGGAGGGATCAGGCACATTGTTTCTCACTTTTGCCCAGTCTGAATGAGAAGAATTAGAAGAAATTCAACAAGGGGAATGAGAGTTTCGAGAGATGTGCCACTGTGAAATGCAACCTGCAATCTGTTATCCACACACAAACAAAAACTGGAGCTGTGGATTGTTTTAGGCTGTCCTGTTCCCTAGAAATAAAGTTATGTTCTTGTACACATGGCCATAGGTAGAATTATTGTGGAGCAGCAAAAGGAGCAAGTAATACAAGCTTCTTGCAGCATAAACCTGAATATAGTACAGTGGTACCTTGTATAAAGGAATTAATTCGTTCCAAATGAAATTATGTTAAGCAAATGTTCCTTTACACAAATTCCCATAGGAATGCATTGAAAACAGAGTAATCCCATTTTATGTTGTACGGATTCTCCCCATAGGCGATTATGTTAAGCAAATTTCCCCTATCTCCAGAATTTTTATGTTGTACAGATTTTATGTTATACAAGCTGTTTGTTATACAAGGGTCCACTGTAATTTCAAAAGGTATAGGAAAATTTATTTCCCTTTGGGGAAAAGCTATTTACTTGATAACTATTATTTAGACAACACCTTCAAACAAATCTCTATTGTAAAACAAATTGTTATTAAAACAATTCTAGAAAAGCATAAGGGCAAATATAGTAAATAAGTCATACCACATTAGATATTTGTCACCCAATATTTACGCAGCAGATGTTTCAACCATTTGCTAGACCCAGGCAGCTATGTGTCTTGGGAGATGTTCTCATAAACATGATAAAAAATATCTGGTTTATATACTCTTGAGGTTTCGAACAGAAAAAATATGCTGCAGGGATCTAGCTGTTCCAGGAACATCTTGTGTGTGTGTGTATTGTGTTGTTACAGTCATGACTGACTCTTCGTGACCCCATGACCATGGAGTTTTCTTGGCAGGAATACTGGCGTGGTTTGCCAGTTCCTACTCCAGGTGCCTACAGCACCTGGTATTCCCTGGTGGCCTCCCATCCAAGTACTAACCCGGGCCGACCCTGCTTAGCTTCTGAAATCAGGTGAGATCGGATGTACTTAGGGCATCTAGGCAGCTAGGAACATCTTGTAGGAACCTTGAATTCTACCTGGTGAGATATCTAAGAGCCAAGATTGCTCTTAGATATCCCACCACACCCCCAAGAAGTACCCCCACACACACACACACTAGTAATTTACTTTACATTATATTTGTGCAGTGCATCCTAAATGACTGTGACATGCTTTTACATTTAAAATGTTCCATTCATAAACATTGCAGAATATTATATGAGTTCATACTCATTTTTACTGCATTGAATTAAGGAATTATTAATTATTTGTTATGAAGCTAAGACCTTATAAAATGAACAGCACTTTCTTTTTCTTTTCTACTTTCTTATCAAGAAACCATTCACCTTATTCTCATTTTACACTGTTTTTTAAAATCTTCTTCTGTACATTACAGTAATACCTTGGTTTATGAACATAATTTGTTCCAGAAACATGCTTGTAAACCAGAACACATATCTATGCAAATTTTACAAAAGAAATCATGGAAACTCAGATGATTCATTCTGGAGCCCCATAGACCACATACTGTACATACAAAATGCCAAAACTCTCAAAAGAAGTTGGCTAGAAATCCATGCCCATACCATGGTTTAGGTACCTGGCTGTGGAATCTGCTCCGCTTGAGACTGTGTTTTTAATGTGACAAAAAATGCAATTTGTAGCCCTATACACACTTGACTATCTGGCCCATTACTAGAAATGGTTTGAAAAATAAGAAAGAATGTTGAAAAAAATTAAAATATACATATAAAAAAACCCTTAACCTTCATTCCTTTTTGAAAACATTCCTGGCTAGTGCAAAGGAAAGCTCCATTATTCTCTCATACCACTGCTTTGGAGGCTGCCTGAGATGGGACCTCCCACCCACCCCCCCCCACCCGGGGGGGGGGGGGGGGGGCCCCCCCCGCCACCATTGGCTCACTTGTGATCGTGTGACCTGCTCCAGTTACTTGTATTAAAAGACATTGCTTGTTGATCACGGCAAAGTTTAGAAATGTTTGCTTGTCTTGCAAAACGCTTTCAACCAAGTTATTCTTCAACCAAGATATTACTGTATATTAGGCATAGGCATGGTTGTTTTGTTTCGGAAGTGGTTTGGTTCTGAAATGAAATGTAGGAGTCCAGCTGGCGCTTGAAACCAGACCAACCCTCCAGAATTAATTCAGCCAATCCTTTATCTTGTTCTGGGGTCGCGCAGGGCTAAACTCCAATGAGGAAGAAGCCTCTGACATCATCATTCCTTCTCCATGGCACTAGCCAATCAGGAGCTGTGCAGGGAAATTCATCACCCCACCTCCCTGTCTGATTGGCCAGCACCAGGGAGAAGGGAAGATGGTATTGGAGGCTTCGTCCTTGTTGGAATTTAGCCCTGAGTGACTCCAGAACAAGATAAGGGATTGGCTGAATTCTACTGTGGCATATCTATTGTGGCATATCACCTTAGATGTGCCAGCCAACATTTCTGCGATGAACTGTGTCAGGGAAGGGAGGCGTCACGGAAGTGTGCAGCATTTCACCCACATAAGTAATAAAAATGTAAGTTACATAAGAGAAAGAAACACAGATGAGGAACAGCCCAGGAAAGAATGGCTGGCCACAAATAAAGGGATATCTTGAGGAAAAGCAACCTTTGAAGTTGCAGCAAGTTGACAACACATTATACCTAATCCAACTGATGATTCTGGGATGCTTAGCAGATATTGAACCATTCAGACTGTGGACAAAAGATACAAAAGATGGACAACATACAGTATTCCAGCTGGACTATGAAATAAATGCTACCACTCTTCTGTTGCCTGTATATAGATGACATTTGGCCTGCACAGTTTTCTTATTAGCTGTGAGTCTGAACCTCCAGGGAAGGAACTGTGAAGAGGGAAGAATCAAAAGCACCGTGCAAGGAAAGCAAGGAAAGAAATCAGAGGAGGAAAATGTGGATTCAAAAGAATCTGGAACATTCTGTTAAGACATTAGGATGTGCCATCATTGATGCCTCGAAAATGAATAGGGATAAATAGTAATTTATCACAACACCTTGTGCTCTGTGTGGGTTGAAGGGCCAAAGGGATTCCGTATGAGACTAAACTGAGCATAGAGTCCAGTCCTTTTCCTGCTACTCTTCTTGGAGAAATGCTTGTCCTATTGTCTGATACTATCAGTAAATGAAAACTATTAAAATAGAAATGACTGAACACGTTGTGGTGTTTATAAATTTCCTGCAACAAACAAGCTCCTGAACAAGATGTTCTGTGAGATCAGCAACTCTGAGGACAGAGCCAATTCCATTTTAGACTCAAAGAGGAAAAGAAATTAATTTGATAAACTAAGAGCAGATGATTGGTGAACCTGTCCTTATTGCTTTTGTTTGAAGAACATGGGCAGCAGTAAGAAAGCAATTGAATGCACATCAGATTGTAAACAATGTGCTGTCAATCATACAGATGTGCAAGCAGATTCAGAATTGCATCAATGGACTGCATCAAAGTATCAGAACTGATCAGAACTCCCTAGTCCCATGGAATGCTCAGTACCTACAGATTCCCTTATACTCCTCACCTATTTTTTCTTTGAAAGGAGATGTGAAGGCATCTATGAAAATCTTAGGAAAACACCAGTTAAGGCCAGAAGACTCATTAAGTCCTAAACCATTTGTAACAGCAGTAGAAGAAGTGCTCAAAAAGCTCAATTTGGAACATAAGGGAAGGAATATTCATGGAAGACTACTCAGTCACCTTAGATATACCAATGATACTGTAGGTACAGCAGATAATTCTGATATTTTTAAAATTAGCTTGAAGAACTGGAGCTTAATTTGGAGAACATTGGTTTAAAAATAAATAAATAAATAAATAAATAAATAAATAAATAATAATAATAATAATAATAATAATAATAATAATAATAATAATAATAATAATAATAATAATAATAATAATAATAATAATAATAATGTGCTATCAAGTCAGTATGGTGACCCTTTTTCGGGGTTTTCTAAGTAGACAATATTCCAAAGTGGTTTGCTATTTCCTTTTTGGGGTATACCGTGACAGTGCACAAGGCTGGAGTTAGATGAAGAGAGGCCCTAGGCTGCTTCACTTATGAGGCCCTTCCCAACCCGCCACTCTCAGAACTAGAAGAGCGTTATAAACAAAACTGAGTGAAGCCAAGGATGATGACAAGTATACAAAATTCTGCAATTCACAATTTATCCTACAAAGGACATAAGATATTATTTTTAAGTATAATACAATTTCTAAAAATGCATAAATGTTAAACAACAACCCTCCAAAAACATCAAGAGATGGCCTTGTGGTTAGTCCTCAGTTCACCAGAGGTATGTTTTTAATTAATTTCCTTTTTTTTAACCACAGTCTACTCACTAGAGTTAGGAGCATTGTAATCATTTGCACATTTAGCTTGTTGTCCACTTGGGGGCAGGGGGACTTCAATTCCTACTTCTTGGGGGGGGGGGGGAGCAGTTAAACACAACATCCATGGATAACCAGAAAGGAGTATTTGCCAGTCCAGCATCTGGGATAGGCTTGTCCAGGGAGCATGATTAGCAGGACAACCTTGAAAAAAAATGCCAGCCAACATTTCTGCAATGAACGGGCTAGAATTGGAAAGTAATTGGTGCATACTTGTAAAATAAAAATAAATAAAACAAAACAAAATAAAATAAAATAAGACAGCAGCTATCAAAGATTCTAAGGGTGGGGTTCCTAGGTGGCAGGGAAAAAAAACAGGAAAGAAGAAGGAAAATACTTATCAGGGGAATTAGATATAATTTAAAGAAAGGAAACAAAAAGGAAAACTCAATGGGTAAAGTGTCTGATAAACACAGGGAATGGAATAAAGCAGTGAAGCAAGACTACCACTCTTGAGAATGAAGCAAAACTGATGTTTTTTAAGAAGTTTATATACACTGGTTATAGTTTGTTTGTACAGAAAGCCTTTTGTGAAGAAGAACACTCACAGACAATGATTTGAATTCTACCTAAGCAGTCAAATAGATGAGATGTTGAATTTCCACCCAATGGAAACTTGTAGTAGTTTAAATTAACATTTTGCTTGACAGCTTTATAGCTTTCAGAATCCATGCCTGCTGCTTGTGATAAATGCTAACCTATTGAGAGACATCACACACTTTCAGTGAGCTGCATTATTGATGCTGTGGTGTCACCCTCAGTGAATGGCATCAGTTTAAAGGCACTTCAACCTTACAAGAGTGGCTTCAAAATAAAATTAAAAAATCCTGTCACCACATTGAATTTGATCTCCTGTGGCAGTCCTCACTGACATAAGCAGGGGATTTAATCAGTCAAGCACACCACACATTCTACCTTTGGTAACTGTTTACACTGGCTGAAGCACCGCAAGAAATGTCCCCAAAGTAAATATTTTTATGTGTCAAAGTAAACTATTTCCATTTTTAATTTGAGATGGGGAAGCTGTGTCTCATTTCACAGAAGATTTGGCAATAGTGAGCATTTGTGTTGTTCAGGGACTCTCAAAACTACACTATAGACAGTACAGTGGAAGTGTGTGGAGAGAAGTGGGAGGGGAAGGATCTGACTGAGGGGATGTAAAAAAGGGGTGGAATTAACATTCCAAATTTTTAAGGAAAATAAATTATTTACTGTCCATCAAAAGGACAACAGGGAGGTTGTCCTTTTGATGGACAACCTTTGACGGTGGTTGGGATGGAAGACCTCCAAGGTCCCTTCCAACCCTATGACAATTCTATGATTCAATGAGCCAGGACATTCCCAATTAGGGGAATTTCAGTATTTGCATCCTGCTATGCTAAAGGCATAAAAGTAAGCCTAAAGAGGAAGGTCAGAATTTGCTTTGAATTCTATATCAAACAAAATTAGTGAATAGCAACAATAGTTTATTTTCAAAGTGCCTTTGTACTGTAATGGTTATAGCATAAGCAGTTTGACTTCTACCAAAAATGAACAAGGAGGTAAGCAGGGGCTCCTTGCCCAAGAGTCAATGGACTATTCTGTATATGGATCTCCAGTTGTGTAAGAGCCAGTCCTTGCATAAGTTGGAGATCCTGCATTACTGCACTGGTAAGACTTGATGTTCAACCAGTGTTGAGAAGTATTCTAGCCAATATATGCAGAGGGCAATGCAAACTTTACTAAAACCCTGGTGATTTTTCTTAACATTTCTCAAAAGATTCCCATCATACTTTTTTTGTCTAACATAATTAAAGGCAAATATTTGGTAGAGCTCCAATAAGAGCAGTTTTTGAAATGCCTCTCACGATCATTCATATCATTACTGGAAATTGCAACTCATTCAGTTTCCTGCTGATTTCTCTTTGAGGCATAATGTTACCAAATATATGCAGAATACGGGACACTCAAAAGATACCACTACCTGGAATTTACTGGAAGCAGAATATTATTCACCTTCTTAAGCTCATCTATGCCTTGCAGGAGCATTGGGGGAAATAACATTTAATCTTAACTGACCCATCTTAAATGAGCAGGAAAAACTGAATCATAAATTGATATCCTAAATATTTTCTATATGCAGGCAATCAGGATTGTTGCTGTGTTAAGGTAAAAAGAAATCATAAGATTCCTGAGTTTTTCTTTTCTTTTCTTCCCCACCCCCAAAAGGCCAATCTAAATGCAAATTTTATATCTGAATAAGATACAGGAGACCTGTACAGATAACTGTCAAGGCAAAAATCTGTGATGATGCTACCTTGCAATCTGGTGTGTAGTTCTAATTTTCATTTGGAAATGACATCCATTGTTTTCTTTAGGTTCATTCATACAAAAGCCTTTGTATATAGAATCAACACTAGTTTTGGAGATTAATTAAGGTGTGAATCATCACCATTAGTCTCATCAGGATACAATTCTGTCAACAAAATGCACAAAGCAAACTAATCCAACAGCCAAAATAAGTTTGAACGAGATGCAAAATTCATTCTTCTTTTTCATTCACTGGTACAGGGGCAGGGAATTGATCTTGGGCTGAAGCACCACACTTCTGACTCCCCATGCACCAGATGACATGAGTCTGTAATATAAGAGGCATGTGGCCTCTTGTATTACAGAACCTCAGTCCAAGTACCTGCTAGAGCTTCCAGCTGGCACTGCAGTGAGGGACCTGGCTTTGTTCCCTACCCACAGAGAAGTGATTGGGGAACAAAGCTACACTCAATCAGTTAACAACCTGGAGAATCAGACATTGGTACCTGGCCATTCTGTTGAAGAGACAATTGTAAAGGGTACCAATTAGACTGACCTACCATTTTAGTGCTTAAGCCTATTTCTAGGACTTCCGGGGAAGCAGCAACCTTTCAAGGTGACATGATTAGAGATGGGCACGACTAGGGAAAATGACGTTTTCGAGTTGTCGTGTGTCGGAGGCAGCCCGTTTTGGCTCGTTTCCGTTTTTCGCAAAAATTCGCAAAAATTAGTCAGTTCGTTTTTTGTTTTTTCGTTGTCGTTAGTACTGGTTTGGGGGGGGTAGCAGGCTCCTGGAGGCAGCTGCAGGAGTCATCCAGAGCCACAAGTGATGGACTGGCAGACTCTTTGCACCCGCTGCGTCTCACTAAGAAGGGAAACGTACTTGCGTGTAGTGCAATGCAAGTAGATCTGGCTTAGGGTTAAGATGAGTTAGCGCAAGGGCTAGGGTTAGACTAGTTACGGGTGAGGTTAGGGTGAGTATTGGGGTGCACCTCTGGGTGCCTCTCTGACCCACTTAGAAGGACAGTGTACTGGCGTATGGGTTAGGCTTAGGCTTAGGGTTCGGGTTCAGGCTACGATTAGTGGGCTGTTTATGCCCGATTGGCACATCCCAGAAGTCTCTGTGGTCAACCTGGCCAAGTGGCCATGCGATTGGTGGAAAATTTGCATGGTCCACTCCCATGGGCGAGCCCATCATTGCGAATGTGCAGGTGTAAAAAAATAAAATAAAATAAAATAAAATAAAATCAATGGAGACTTTTTTTTTTTTGCAAGAAAAACCCACTGCTGCTACTGTAAAAATTCAAGCATTTAAAATAGCTAATTTTCGCATGTTTCTGTGGTGCTTTGGTGGGGTTTTGGACCACGATTTTAAAAAAATATTGCGGCCGCCATTTTAGATCCCCCCGCACTGCATGGCAAATGGATGCGCCCTCCCAGCCTGGTACAGTCAGCAAAACCTGGCCATGTGATTGGTGGAATGGCTCCAAAACTTTGCATGGTCCACTCCCATGGGCGAGCCCATCATTGCGAATGCGCAGGTGTAAAAAAATAAAATAAAATAAAATAAAATAAAATCAACAGAGACTTTTTTGCAAGAAAAACCCACTGCTGCTACTGTAAAAATTCAAGCGATGCCAGGAACGACCACGACAAATCAGACCAAATTATTCGTTCGTCAGTTCGAGTTCGAGTTCTGGCGGAGTAATTCCCGTTACCGTTTCCGTTGAGTAACGGAAACGAGTAACAGAAATGGAAACGGGAATACCGCTAAGTCATGCCCATCTCTAGACATGATATCCAGTTTGAAAGATTGTGGCATTCACTCTGCCTTGTCTCCACTAAGCACCAGGTACATCCAGGTGTCACACTCTTCCCTACTTTTTCTCAACAGCTTCTCCCCTAGTTTGTCAGTTACTGCTTCTCACATCTCAGGCCATCCACTCTCAGAACATACAACACCCCTAAGGCACTGATACTGTATTAAATCCTAGAGTAGAAAACTATGGGCTGCAGAATGTGTGTATATGTAAATAAATACAGGAAATAGGGGTCATACTTCACTTACTTCCCATCCCAAAAGCATTACTAGGTACACATCTTTGATTTCTCCTATATTCATGGTAGAAATGGCAGACTATTTTCAGGAAGTTATCTTGCTGTCATGAAGAGCTTCACCTGCTACCTTTGTCTTCCATTTTGCTGTTGACGGCAAGGAAATGGTTGCTGAATAAACCACAATTACCATATATACTCGAGAATAAGTTGACCCAAGTATAAGTCGAGACCCCTATTTTACCCCCCCCCCAAATGGAGAAACTTATTGACTCGAGGATAAGTCTAGGGTGGGAAATGCCGCAGGGCCTGGCAGCTCCTCCTTTGTGAGCTGGGGGAGCGGCGCACGTTATTTAAAATGACTTTTAGCTACCAAGGCAAGCGCTTGCCTCAGTGGCTAAAAGTCATTTAAAACATTGCACACTGCTCCCCCGCAATGGGGGGGGGGTTCAGGAGAAGCAGCACATGATATTTAAAATGACTTTTAGCCACCAACCCAAGCACATGCCTCAGTGGCCAAAAAGTATTGACCCGAATATAAGTCGAGGGGCCCTTTTTTCAGCCCAAAATTAGGGCTGAAAAACTAGACATATTCGAGTATATACAGTAGTTCAGTGTTTGCAGAAATTGAAAGGGCGGCTGATATATGAATATTTTTATTTCCCTTAAAGAGGTCAGTGCCAAATACTCTTATATTCAGCCCGTCAAAATATGCACAAATACAGTTGAAGATAAAGAAAACACTCTCTGGAAAGCACTGTGATGTTAAATTGTAAATCATTGGTTTAAAAAAAAATACCACATGAAATCATGTTTTCACCTATATTGATGTGAATTTTCTTTCTTCCTTTCTTTCTTTTCTGTGGGGTGGGGTGGGTATCTAGGTACCCCAGTACAAAATTACCAGCACCAAGCTTAACAAAAAGAGAAAGAAATGGCATCATTCTGCTTGTAGGAGAAAGATCAAAGCTCACACAGGATCATATTTTTATGTATCAGTTTAAGCAATGACACCATCTGTGTGAATGTGCCCATTATGAAAAAGGAGACTTCCAGAGGTAGAGATAAAAATTCAGATTTGGAGGGGAAACTCTGGGCTCATTTGCATTTTTTTACGCTATGTGGTCAACATTTTTTTTAAAAATGTAAATCAGACCATCCCAATCCTGTATCATTTCCTTCATTTTATGACAATATAATTGCACCCTTGGAGATTTCAAAGAGGTTCAAAGGTTTGTCATAATGCTTCATTGTAAAATGTTCTGTAATTCTTTATGAGCACAAAAAAAAAGGAATTAAGAATCCATTTTTCCTGAACTTTGATCATTTTCTGAAAAAGCCAAATCGAATTCTTTGCATCAAAATATCATCATGAGTGAGCTCATGTATAAATAAAGCTTTTTACTGGACTTTATTATGTCAAGCTATGGGAGAAGGTGGCTAGGCTGCACATCTGAAGGTCTCAAGAGGTGGAAACATATAAAAAAATAGCATTTGGGGGGAAAGACGAGATTAAATCCTGATATCCTACCCCATCCTATATTAGCCTAGTCTGTTATTCTTATTTGCTTGTGTAGTAAAGCCATGCTATTTTAGAAATTATGTATTGTTGTACAATACATTAAGCAGATACAGAGATATGAAATAAAAAAGAAGAAAATATAAAGAAAGGCAAGGAAAATCAAATGCATTAATTAAAGTTGCAGACTTTCTTAGTTAGGAAATGCTCGTCTTTAAATATAAATATTCAGTAAAAACAAAACTAATGAGAGAAGTGCCTGCACACAATTCGATGGGCATGCCACAGAATAGGAGGTGGTACACTAAATATCATATTTGTGGTGAACACTAGGTGAACCTGAAGTCTGTACAATATTGACAAAAGAGGGTCTTTATTACAGGTGCTTATCCTCCAAACCTGAATATGGCTCATGTCTTCATCAAACAAACCTCCACAATATAGAAAAAATAGTCAGATGTATCCTGAGTTAATTAAGCCAATCAACTATAGTGTGTGTGACCCTGCTAGATTAGCTACAATGTTTTCAAATATGTCCAATAAATGCTGGAAATGTGAAGAAAAATGGGGACATATTATCATGTATGGTGGACCTGTGATAAAGCTGAAAAGTTTGGATTAAAATTCATACTTGGCTAGTTAAAATGTTTAAAAAACAGATAGACTTTAATCCAGAACTGTTTTTATTAGGTATTGTACCAGAGAATTTAGATAAACAAAACATTTATCTAATGTTACACCTTTTGACAGCAATGAGAATTGTATGGGCACAATATTGGGAAAAGGGAGAAATGTAAATGGATGAAGGAATAATTAAGAAGATTTTGGACAGACTAACAATGAAAATTAAAGGAAAAGAGGACTCACAATATTATAAAACATGGAATCTGTTATATCAATGGTTAGAGAAGAGAAACAAAGAATAGGGCCTAAATTTACTGTAATATATTACTAGAAGCCATGTAGCATGGCGTCTAATAAATATTGTTTCTTTTTCCCTTGTTATATAGAAAAGAATAAAATGTATTCAAAAGAAAAAAGAATAGTGTATGTGACACCCCCAAGCATCTCTCAGCGAGGTTGACCCTGACTTCTCTAACTCTCACTTTGGTCTGTGGAAGAGCATTATACAGTATAACCCTTTGTTAGTACTCAGACCCTTGGGTAATACTGCCACCACCCATTCCTACATCAGAAACCCTTAAAAAGACATATTTTTCTCTCCACCTGTTCTCCCATTGTTTGAGCAGTGAGCAATCTGAGTATTTATGTGATAAAAGCCGCCAGAAGATAAAGAGGTGTGTAATGTACAAAAAAAAAGTGTTATTACTAGATTGAATTGTAAAGAGCTGGAAAGACAGATAATAAAAAACATGATAGAGGTCTTTTTTTATACTGCCCTTTATCTAACTTATTCCTCTCCACCTAAATGGAAGCCTAAAAAATCCTAACTCTCACTCTCTCAATCTCACTGTATATCACTGCTCATCACATTCTCCCTTCCTAATCCAACACTCCTCTAAGATCCTGCCTAAGGGCTCAATCGCATGTGCCAGTTACATTGATTCTGCTGTTACTTCAATCAAGTTATGTGCTTCCATTTATATGACACACAGGTAACATTGATTCATTTAGCCAGCCAATCCATTTCTTTCCCCACCTGGCTGGAACGGTTGCTTTAAAATGTACCAATAATTGTATCACTTCAATCCTTATTGTTTCAGTACCTGTGAATGTAGCTGTTGGTTTATTACTGTGTGAATGGGTCAGATTTGAGGGTGCCACAGCCACTGCATGGCCATTGCACTTGTACGTCTTTTGGGGATTTTTAAAATGTTGATAAATTGCTTACTATCCATGTAAAGGTCTTTCTGCAGCAGCAACAGCAGCTATGTGTGCATGTCAAGGAGGCTGAGACAGACCAGTGGTTGTTATTCCAAGCTGAATGAAAGAAGAGCAAATTGGGAGGGGGGCAAAGTCAGACTGGGTGTGGGTGGAGGGTTGAAAATGAAATCTTAGCTTGGGTTTTCTTCCTCCTCTTTTGCAAAAGGCTGGAGCAGGGTGATTTTCCTCACCTCCTCCTGTTCCTCAGCCCTCTCTGGCTATGAGAAAGAGAAGGAATTTTCACAATGGAGAGAAGTGAAAAGCGGTGTGCCCCAGGGCTCTGTCCTGGGACTGGTGCTTTTCAATCTGTTCATAAATGACCTGGAGACAGGGATAAACAGTGAGGTGGCCAAGTTTGTGGATGACACAAAACTTTTCCGTGTGGTAAAAACCAGAGAAGATTGTGAAGAGCTCCAGAAGGATCTCTCCAAACTGGGGAAATGGGCTGCGAAATGGCAAATGCGATTTAATATAGCCAAATGTAAAGTAATGCATATTGGGGCAAAAAATCAAAACTTTATCTATCAACTCATGGGCTCTGAGTTATCCGTGACAGATCAGGAAAGAGATCTTAGTGTGTTGGTGGACAGCTCCATGAAGGTGTCTCCCCAATGTGTGGCAGCGGTGAAGAAGGCCAATTCCATGCTAGGGATTATCAAAAAGGGGATTGAAAATAAAACAGTCAACATTATAATGCAATTATACAAAACAATAGTAAGGCCGCACCTGGAGTATTGTGTACAATTCTGGTCACCGCATCTCAAGAAAGACATAGTGGAACTGGAAAAGGTGCAGAAGAGAGCGACTGAAGTGATTACTGGGCTGGGGCACCTCCCTTATGAGGAAAGGCTAAAACATTTGGGGCTCTTTAGTCTAGAAAAAAGGCGCCTGGGGGGGATATGATTGAGACGTACAAAATTATGCAGGGCATGAGTCAAGTGGATAGAGCGAAGCTCTTCTCCCTCTCACAAAATACCAGAACTAGGAAACATACACTCAAATTGAGGGCTGAGAGAGTAAGAACAGACAAAAGAAAATATTTTTCACCCAGCGCATTGTTAGTCTGTGGAACTCCCTGCCACAGAATGTGGTGATGGCATCTGGCTGGATGCCTTCAAAAGGGGATTGGACAGATTCCTGGTGGAAAAGTCCATCACAGGTTACAAACCATGATGGAGATGTGTAATCTCCAGGCTTAAAACTGGGGTACTTCAAGGGCCAGCTGCAGGGGAGTGGTATCAGGAGACAGATATCTAGTCTCATGCGCTCCCAGGGGCATCTGGTGGGGCCACTGTGAGATACAGGAAGCTGGACTAGATGGGCCGTTGGCCTGATCCAGCATGGCTCTTCTTATGTTCTTATGTTGAAGCCTGAGCAATGGCTCATGGAGC
Source organism: Phrynocephalus versicolor (assembly GCA_023846285.1). Taxonomy (NCBI): domain Eukaryota; kingdom Metazoa; phylum Chordata; class Lepidosauria; order Squamata; family Agamidae; genus Phrynocephalus; species Phrynocephalus versicolor. Next base: position 5,776,297 of record JAHTLZ010000023.1, on the reverse strand, counting down.
CACTGAACATGGAGTCTCACTCTCTGCTATGGGGTTGTTGGTTGGTTGCCTTGCCATGCCTCGAGGGTTTCCCACCCACCCACCCACCCTCTCCTCCTGATGAAGCTGGAGGAGTGGAGGAAGAGGAGGAGGAGAGTCACAGCATGGCCATCGGTCTTGCCAGATGGCTTGCCTCTTCTCCGTTCTCCTGGAAGAGCCACAGGAGGGCCTCTTGAGAGCAACGCCACCACTGCCTCCAGCCCCAGCAAGAGCGACAAGAGCAGCAAGAAAGAGAGTAGAGATGGGCATGACTCAGAAAAATTTTTTGTTTTCGTTTTCATTTTCGTCTAGGGGTCCGTTTCGTTTCGTTTCCGTTTTCGTGAGCTAATTTTCAAAATTTTTCCTTTTCGTTTCGTTACGTAATGAAAACGAAAAATGAAAACAAAAACAAATTTTTTTTCGTTTCTTCCCATTTAGCTCCATTAAGTGCTTTTCCAGTAACGAAAAACGAAAACGGCTCAAAATTAGTCGTTTCGTTTCCGTTTTCATTCCATTGTTGAACCGTTTTTCGTTTTTCGTTTCGTTACGTAACAAAAATGAAAAATGAAAACGGAAACGGAAATTTCGCTAAGTCGTGCCCATCTCTAAAAGAGAGTAACTGCCCATCCAGCCCATGCAGAGGTAAGGCAGCTGTGCCTCCTGCCTCTGCACTTATGAATTATTCAAAAAGAAAGAAAAGAAAGTTTGGGGGCAGCAGTGAGCCAGAAACTAGAGAGAAAATGAATCAATTTAAATCAGTTTACACACACACACACACACACACACACCATGACTAAACATAATAATGTATCAATGTAAAATAGGGAGGAAAAAGAAGCCATTCAAATAGTCCATGTGATCAAGCCCTTAAAACAACTAGTCCACTCCTATGCACAATCCAGGCCCACCCCCTTTGAAGTGGGGAAGAAGATAACCAATGAAATCCAGTTTTATGGAGGCATATTTAATCCCTTCCCCAGCTGCCATGATAGTCTAGATCTTTTCTGCCACTCATCCGTTCTCTCATTATGAAACAGCTAACTGATCTATGCACACCTCCTCCCAAAACTACAATAAACAGATGGGGACTGAAAACATCACAGCATGGTTTACTGAAACATTAGTTTGAGATATGAGATGTGTGTCTTAACATTAGCATTAATAAGGGAAGCAAATTAATGGTGGTAAAAGTCAACTAAGAATGCAGAGCAAATCCACTTATCAGGATGAAAGCAGCTCCTTTATGAGTTGGGAAGCAAAGTACAATCCAACTGGCTATGGTACCCCAGTTAGAGGAGGTCAAGACATTCACCCACTCATCCAATGAACAAGGAGCCGGATGACCTATATGCAGATATGGTTCCATTATCCTCCATTTGTCCTCTCCTGAGTAAGAGGAAGTCACAGTAGTGCCCGTGTCACTACCAACCTAGTCCAGGACAAAAGTGGCACTCTCTGGGTACAGGAGGCAGTGATGATATTTACCTCTCATTCAGGAAGGAAGCGGAGACAGCATAAGTTACTGGAGAGCTGTGCAGTGACAGCTTCTCGGAGTGTAAGAGGCCCTGCTGCAGGCAGTTTTGGGACCAGTTTAACCCTTTGACAAGGCAAATATATACAAGGCAAAATATATATGTGATGCAGCACATAACCAATGGTCTAGGAGAGCCAAAACTTCATAATTTAACTTCCTCTACTCTTCTACTGAGGAGCAGGGGAATCGTTCAATTCACACCAAATTCTGCCAACAAACCAAACCTCAAACATTCTTAAGCATAAGAGGATGATAAGTGGGTTATCTTCTTCTCCCCTAAAATAATTGCTAAAATAAACTTCCTTTCTATGCCAGAAGACTACCAATTGTTCTCTTAATGTCCATAGATACTTCTATGGAGATGCTGGAGGCCTTTGGGGTGAAGGAGACATCCTCTTGGTAGAGCTCATCACCACCAATGGAAGAATAACTTTGTCCAGTACTTACTGCCTTCAGGTGGCCTTTGGTCAAGACCAGGATTGCTTCACACTGCTTTGGCACTGGACTCTATCATATTACTTCACTGGTTTCTTTCCCATCTTTGACTCCATGTCCTGGTTTGAAAACTAAGATATTCATGAATCAGCTGCAGATGGTCAAAGTCTGGAAAAGAAAAAATGATTTTAAATGAAACAGTGCCAGGTCCTTTAAAAAGATTGTCCATGGAAATGTCATTTTCTTATTTCCCTGCTGACACGTTGAATTGTGCAATTTGTCACAAGGGCTGTGTCTGTCATACTGCAGGACATAATGTGATGAAGCTGACAAAATGTGATGTGACAACAACAAAACGTATCTAGGAATTGGTGGGAAAATTGTATAGGTAGCTGGAGTATCACTATTCAGAAAAGAACACCAAGCAAATAAATGTAGTGGTATCATATGTGTACAAATATTATCTTTGATAAATGGCAAGGCCCAATGGTTTATTAACCACAATATGGAAAGCTTTGGTTGTCACTTTTAACTGAGCTAATTACCTCCAGCCATTCCCAGCAGACCCCTGATTAAATGAGTTCAATAACACAGGGCCTATTAGAAACAGAATTGGAAAACAAGGGACTGGAAACTAATGGGCAACACAATCTCTGTCTTTTAATAATCCCTGTTTTATAATCTCAATATTCACAGTGCATCTGGATATTAATGGGTCAACTGGTCCTCAATAATTATTTTTCTATGGCACCAAATACACCTTCTCTAAATGAAAAGGAAGGAAGGAAGGAAGGAAGGAAGGAAGGAAGGAAGGAAGGAAGGAAGGAAGGAAGGAAGG
>JAHTLZ010000023.1:5757081-5772626 GCA_023846285.1 Phrynocephalus versicolor | reverse complement strand
AGAAAGAAAGAAAGAAAGAAAGAAAGAAAGAAAGAAAGAAAGAAAGAAAGAAAGAAAGAAAGTTCTGTCTGGAATGCAACAGATTTACCTATGGTGTCATTCAGCCTTCATGAAGTCACTGCCCGCTTGTGACACCATGCTTTAGATTTGCCATCATCCCTCAGTTCATCACCTCTGCAAAAACAAAAAAGAAAGAAAGAAAGAACTGCGTGCTAATTTTAGGGCTGTGCCCAACTCACTCTCTCACCTATTCTGCACTTCTGACATAGTAGAAGTTCAGTGTCCTACACAATTTGGAGCTGAGCTGATTGAGTCTTGCCACTTTCTATGATTAGGCAACCATTTCTTTTAAAAATAATTAAACATTTTATTTAAAATATTTTACCCCGCTTTTCTCCTTTAAAAGGACCCAAAGTGGCTTACATCTAGAGATGGGCACGACTTAGCGGAATTCCCATTTCCGTTTCCGTTCCTCGTTTCCGTTACGGAACGGAAACGGTAACGGGAATTACTCTGCCAGAACTCGAACTCAAACCGACTAAAGAATAATTGGGTCTGATTTGTCGTGGTTGTTCCTGGCATCGCGGTGATCCCGTGATGCCAAGCGGCACAGAAAAAAAGTTTTGAAAAGTTAAAAAAAACCCGATTCCCGGCCAAAAAGCAGGCAAAAATATGCCTGCCTGAGTGAGGGCTCAGGGCACCTACCAGAGGGGTGGTTTCTGGAGGGGGGTCCCCGGACTCCCCCCTCTCCTCCTGTCCTGTCCTGGGCTGCTCTGGTGGTGGTGGGATGCCGCAGGCTCGCAGCAACAAGCCGGATGAGTCTCGCCGCCGGCTGCCGCAATTCAAGCGGAAGCGGCACGGCACAGAAAAAAAGTTTTAAACTCCCCCCCCCCATTCCCGGGCCAAAAATCAGGCGAAAATATGCCTGCCTGAGTAAGGGCTCAGGGCACCTACCAGAGGGGTGGTTTATGGGGGGGGTCCCGGCCTCCCCCCCTCTCCTGTCCTGGGCAGCCGGACTCGAGTCGCCATGCCATGCGGTGCGGGCGGGGGATCCAAAATGGGGTGGCGACCGGAATAATTTTTTTTGAAATCGTGGTCCAAAAACACACAAGCACCACAGAAACATGCAAAAATTGCTAATGCTATTGCTAAAACTGCCAGTAGCAGTGGGTTTTTCTTGCAACAAAATGTCTCCTCCCCTGTCCTCTCTCCATTGATTTTATTTTATTTTATTTTATTTTATTTTATTTACACCTGCGCAATGATGGGCTGGCCGAGTGGCCATGTGGGAGTGGACCATGCAAATTTTTGGAGCCATCCCACCAATCGCATGGCCACTTGGCCACTGAGACTTCTGGGATGTGCCAAAAATCCCACTAAACCCTGCCCTAGCCGCTTAACCCTAACCCTAATCCTTGATTCCTTACCCATACGCCACAGTGCACTGTCCTCTTAGTGGGTCAGAGAGGCACCCAGAGGTGCACCCCACTACCCCACCCTAACCTCACCCGTAACTAGCCTAACCCTAGCCCTTGCGCTAACCCGTCTTAACCCTAAGCCAGATCTACTTGCATTGCACTACACGCAAGTACGATTCCCTTCTTTGTGAGACACAGCGGGTGCGAGAACCTTAGGCATCACCCTATGGCTCTGGGTTCTGCAAGTTCACTGGTCTCATAGTCTGCAACTGGTATGCATATCCATATGGCTATGCATGCCCTTTTGCAGCAGCAGGTGAGGAGAGGAGACCCCCATGTTGAGGGGTCTCCAGGAGCCTGCTTTCCCTTCCTAGCGGGTGAGGATAGGAGGCACCCATGGGTGCCTCCAGGAGTCCGCTTTCCCTTCATAGTGGGCCAAAGGAGGCACCCACCCCACAGAGGTGCTTCCAGGAGCTCGCTACCCCCCCAAAACCAGTACTAACGACAACCAAAAAACTGAAAAACGAAACGACAAATTTTTGCAAAGTTTCGAGAAAAACGGAAACGAGCCAACACAGGCCACCTCCGACACACGACAACTCGAAAACGTCATTTTCCCTAGTCGTGCCCATCTCTACTTACATCATTAAATGACAATGTTTACAGCTGAAAATAGTAAATATACAATACTAAAGAAAATTAAACAACCAAAAACACATTCAAACCAGTAATGTACAGCAATCTATTTAAAAGTCACTCAGGGGAAGCTTGCCCTACTGTGGGACGGGCTTCCAAGGTCTTGGAGCAGTAATAGAAAAAGGTATCTCTCTTTTCCCCACCAAATGCACCTGTGAAGTTGGTGGGACTGAGAGAAAGGCCTTTTGTGTTTATATTAACACCCAAGCAGGATCATAGACGTGGTCCTTGAGGTAGCATTTGGGGCTTTATAGGTTGGAAACAGTACTTTGAATAGTGCATCGGCAGCCAGAGGAGCTGCTGTAACAAGAGGATTATGTGATGCCTGTGACCAGCCCCAGTAACCAATCTGGCTGCCACGTTGTGGGACCCACTGATGTTTCCGGACACATTCCAGAGGCAGCCTCAGTGTTACTTGAAGAATATGGTAGTGTAGCCCCTTTTTTGCAGATGCTTTGTGGAAGTTAATGGCTCTTGACTGGGCTAGGAGCTCTACTACTGCCTTGTAAAATGGCACCTCTTGTGGACAGAGGATGCTTAAAGTGGAGCAGAATGCCTTCGAATGCATGTAGGCTATGCCAATAAAGTGGGCATGAGAAACAACTTGAAAGGGGGAGGCAGGATTGAATTCCATAAGCCAGCTTAGGCTAGAGTGTGGGGGTGGCTTCAATGTCTATGGGAAAACAAAGATACCAAAAATATTGGCATTAGACACTAAGCAACTGGCATTGCACAGTTTGCACAATTGAAAATGCCACTCTTTAATGGCATTTGGTTACGTTGAAATTAATATTAAAGGCTGTTAACTTTCTAATTTTAGATGTTTCCAAAAATGTTCCCTGTGTCTGATTGGATAAAATCCAAGTATATCAAAAGTACTCAGTTCTGTTATATTGAACTTCCTAAGTGATGCATTATTACACACATATAACTCAGAAGCCTAGTGTTGATTTACACTTGTGTAACTCAGAACATCTCAGTCTTGATGGCTAATTGTTGTGTTCCTGGGTAAACTACCAGTGAAATCTTACAATATGTTGCTTTTCCCCTTTGCTTCACACTGGAGATAGCTTTAGTGTTGGACCAGCCCTGGAGAGATGCATTCATTAGTAAGCACTTTTCTTTCTCCACCCTTATTAATTTAGTTAATTCCACTTTGACAAGGAAATGCCCACTCTCAGTTTATAAAAGTTGCTTCTAATTAATGATCAAACCAGCGACTTCAGCTCCACACATGAATAATCAACACTGCCATCTATCAAGACCACAGAAAAGCTGCCCAGGCTTATGTGGATCAGTTAGAAGAGTCCAGCTGTTATAACTGCCACTGCTGTCTCTGTAATGGGCTCTGAGCCAGCTCCCAGCAGAAGTGGGGGCCCTCCCAATGTACCTATCATACAGGGGGTCACTAAGGGTCATAATCAGAGCAGTTGGTGAAGCATCACTACAATCATTTGGCCGTTTTTCTTTGGCAGCTTCTTGAAAAACAATGTGTAAGGGAGTGTCTTTTTTCCAGAGAGCAGATGTTTCTGTGGTTTATTTTAAACTGAGGCCAACGGTGCCTTCTGTGTGAAGACAGCTGCCTATCCATAGGACTTCTTATCTTACATTTTATCTAGAAGCTAGATAAGTACTTTCTCCCTCATGGGTGTTCCCACTTTCAGTAAAAATTTGCTTATACACGAGAGGTCACTACACGACAGAGCATCTGGGGCAATAAGCCAAATGGCATTCCATAAAAGGAACCTAGAAGCGTAAAAACAAAGACCAGTCAAACTAGAAAATGAATGTATCTTCATCTTAGATTTAAAAACTCATGACTTTAAAACATGCAAATTTATTGTGATCACTACTCCTGGATTGCTGTTCATGTTCCCAGATGCATAGAATACTACATCAGTATGCATAAAAAGTGATTTAACATAAAGTGATAAAAGAAAAGTTGAATTAAGAAAGTAGGAAAACAAATGCAAAAAAATGCAATTTATTTATTTCTTCATTATTAATGTGTAAACTTTCCCAAACACCACATCCAACACCTTCACTCTAATATCCCATGAAAGTTGAGCTTCTAATATTTGAGAGCTTTTTGAGTTACTTTTTGAAAGCAATTTATTCTGTTACTTAGGAATTTAGAAAGAACAGCATTGGAGGTTTGGAAAAGAACTGCCAAAATCCCTCTTAATTGCCTTAAACATGACCTTAATAGTACTTTTTAAAATAAATAGAAAAGATTCACTGTTAGCCCTGAAGTAATCTTGTTGTTAATCCTTATATAACATTTAAAATGTATCCAAAGACTAATCAGTTGCAGCTAACATCCATTATAATTAATTACTTCTCAATCCTGGGCAACCCTGGTCATTGCCTTCATCTCTCCTGAATCCAAATACTTTAATAAACATGATTAATTATGTCAAGACATATTGGCCAGAATCAATTTATGGATGCACACCAGTTTAAGTATAATTGCATAAATTGCAGCAGTGAATTGCTACTTGTTAACTAGTTGCTGTTTGCATTCCTAGTGCAACGTGGCATGTGACTGAGAATACAAGTGACATTTTGTTAATTAGTGCCAATTCATCACTGCATTGTTTGGAACTTAAACTAACATGAATCCACAACAGGAGTCTATGCAGTAGGATTGTAGCCTTTTTAGACATAATGCCGAGGATATACCAACCATCATCATCATCATCATCATCCCAACCCCATGCCAATCAGGCTAAAACAGAAAAGCTGAATACTGGGATTGTAGTAAATCAACAGATATGGCAGTCTCATTGATTTACTGAGTCTTGTGCAGTTAGGCCAAACACCTGGATTTGGCCTCGCAATTTACTAATTATTGAAATACAAAGGAAAGACAAAGCAAACACATTACAGAACATACACTTTATTTATACTTCCATCCAAGTCCTACAAGTGTTTTGTCTCTCAGGAGTAAGAGGTTATTTGCTTTCTAATCCCTCCTACTATTATTCAGCTTTTCTACAGTATAGACAAGCTGTTGAAAACATCTCATCATTCCTTCTGCTATATTGCTTAATTACTAGCACTTAACGGCTCACTACTGATAAAGAAATAGTGAAATTCTTATAACAAGCTGCAATGTAAGCTGCTTTCACGTTTCCTACCTTTTCCAGATTATTTCATCTACTGGGTCCTTCCAAATCAACCACTTGCTCTTGAAGAATGTCCAAGTATCTTTGACCATCTTGCATGTTTGAATCTAAATTTCTCTTGTGGAACCTTTACCTCTAACATGTGTGTTTCAGTTGCATTTCCTCATAGAATAACACAATCCATAATAGAGTTTTCCACCTCCCCTTTTTCTGAGGCTTTTCTTGACGTCTGCAATTTCTTTAGAAAGAAAATGCTATGTGCTGGCCTGCATCACTCACCTCCGCTTGCTAAGATGCCACTATCTCTGGTCCCATCACTAAGGTTTCATGAAGCTTTTGTCTTCTAGTTATCAGGACTGATAACAAGACATTTTTAAGTTACTTGCTTTATTTCTCGGAAGAGACGTATGTGAAAGTATAGCTTTTCCTGTCAAGTCTCTCAAGTGGGTGTCGCACTGATTAAGTCCTAGACTGAAGTAGACTATGTAAATTGAATTTACAGCAACAGTGGTTCCAGGTGCTTCCATTTCTTGTGTTTCCTTAAAAGGGGATAGATTTCAGAAGAAAGAGGAAAGGAGGAGAAGAAAGGAGGGAAAGTGACAAAGTCTGTTTTCAGTGGCCTTTGTGTTCTTATCTCATACTATGAGTCCAAGTATTGGAGGAATTTTCAGTTCAGGTTTGGGAGCTCAACAAAATACAGCTATTTTGTATGGAAGATCAAACAGAAATCCCAGTCTGGTTTGCTGCGATGCGAGCCCCTGCACTGTGAGGAAAATAATGATTTGACAGCCATAGCCATAGCCTTACTTGGCCTGTAAAGGCAAACAAGTCTTGTCAGGTAATCCATCCACATTTTCCACTTCTCCACATCTCAGTGACTAGCCTTCGTATTGCTCATTCTTCAGGTCAGTAAACAGGTTCCTTTCTGTGCAATAAGCCAATAAATTGCAAAGAATCAGGAGTCACATTTGGAGTGCCATGAATAACATGCTACCTGACCACTTGCCATGAACACACCTTCACTTGCTGTTCAATAACCTCAGGTCAATATCGCTGCTGGAGACCTGTGGCAAACCCTTTAGCCACTTACCTTTCCTATGGCTCAACAGGATGAATGGGAGTTGCATTCAGAAAATCAGTGCATGTTGATTGTATGTCACTTGGACTAATAGGCTGCCTTGGTTCCTCCTTAGGGAGAAAGTCAAGGTAAAAATAAATAAATAAATAAAAAGATTGCTTCATTTCAAAGGCATTAGAATTCAAAAAGAAAAGCATAGCAGCATATGGGATATTTTAATTTGCTTTTTGCTTCAACATTTCCTTGAGAGTCTGATGTGGCAATGTTATCAACTGACTAGAAGACTTTTCCTGACTTTTGATGCTCCCATGATACTTTCAATAATTCATATTTATTTATTTATTTATTTATTTATTTATTTATTTATTTATATACCACACCACCTGCTACAAGTGCTACTCTGGGTGGTTTACAAGGTTTTGAGATAAATAATAATGTACATAATATCAAACATCAAACAAAAAATAATAAACCATAATTCAAATCAAAATTATAGGCAATAATAAAATCCAAGAGACGCCCTAAAAGACAAAACACAGGCAGGTTAAGTTTTCAAAAACAGATAGCAGAAATGGTGGTCAATAGTCAGGGAAAGCCTGGCTATTGTCAGATGGCATTGTATAACTGTGGGTTCTTCCAAAAGGAGTCTTAAAGATCATTAAGCTATATAGCTATATCAATACAGACGTGATAAATGCTTTTGCATAGGTTCTCACTTCTTGGGATTCTCAAATAACCATTCTACAGCTAATTTTTTCCCAAAATTCTTACAACCATGGAGTTGATGAGTTGAAGAAAGAGATGGGCATGAAACGGAAAAATAGCATTTCATTTTGTTTCGGTAGTAGTTTTGTTTTGTTTAATTTGTAATGAATTTTAAAGTAGTTTTGTTATGAAATGAAACACTATGCTCCCCTGGGTCCTAAAGGGCCAAAATGGCAGGGGAGCTTCCTCAAGCAACTCTAAGTAACCTCCTGAAATTTGGAAAGTTTTGGGGGTCAGGGAGCTGAGTTATGAAGCTCCAAAGGGGGGGGCTAGGAAAAAATATTTCAAATTGGAATCAGAACTTTGGAAGCCCAGCCACAGGTGAGCTTTGCTTTCGATTCCAATAGAAAGGTTTTTTTTCCCTAGGAGCACCCCATTTGGAGTTTTATAACTCAGCTCCCTGACTGAGGAAAATTTGGGGGGTTACAAGGAAGATTCCAAACTTGAAATCCAGTGATTTTGGTGCCGAAATGTGCTTGCAATAATTACTATTTTGGTGCACATATTTTTACTGCACTCCAAAATAGTAATTTGTAAGCATATTTCAGCACCAAAATCACTGGGGTTCAACTTTGGAGTCTTCCCTGTAAATCCCAGGTATTTGGAAAGGTTTGGGGTTTAGGAGGCTGAGATATGAAACTCCAAATGGGGTGCCCCTAGGAAAAAAATCTTTCTTTTGGAATTGGAAGCCAAGCCGTGCGACTTGCCCATGGCTTGGCTTCCATAGTTCCAATTCCAATTAGAAAGTATTTTTTTCTTAGAAGCACCCCCTTTGGAACTTTATAACTCAGCTCCCTGACCTCCAAACCTTTCCAAATGTTGTGGGCTTTCAGGGAAGATCTTGAGCTCCTCCGCCATTGATTCCTCTAGGGTAGGGTGAACCATTTCATTCTAGAGCAGGGAAATGGTGTTTTGTGATGAAATGAAACGAAATGCATCCTACAATTTTGTTAGATAATCAAGTAATTTGTTTCCTAACAAAACAATGAAACAATGTTTCATGCCCCTCTCTATTGAAGAGCCTTCTATCAGTGATCTAAACTAGTAGAGATAGATTGACACAGTTCTTGTGGTGCTGTTTCAAAAAAGAGCAGAAATCAAGTAGTATTGGGCTTGTATAGGGTAAAGTTAGTTCCATGAATAAGTCTGTGAATATTCTCAGTAGTCCAGGCAAGGTTATCTGGAACTTGAGTCATGAACTGGACTTCTCTTCATGTGAGATCAAAACATTTTACTCCTCATCCAAGGAGCTTTGTCAGAGGAAAGTTAGTGGCGAGGCCTCCAATTTATAGTTCACCTTGATTTCACATCACCCTGATCTGAATAGGTGGATTACCCAGGCACAATCTGTCTGCCATTTCTCATGCAGCCCTTTCATCAATCCCCACCCAGATAAATCAGAAGCACTTCACGCCTCCACCAGAAAGGCCACAGCTAACAACCCATACTTAATGGGTGTTGGGAAGTGTTCCATAGGTGGGACTTTTACACACCCCAGGCCTTGTCCATCTAACGTGCCTATTCAGGCCATTGTCCACCAAACAAGCCTATTCAGGCCATTCTCCACCTAATGAGCCTACTCAGAACAGGGTGATGTGAAATCAAGGTGAACTATAAATTGGAGGCCTTACCACTAACTTTCCTCAGACTGATGAAGCTGCTTGGATGAGTAGAGAAACATTTTGATCTCACAAAAAGTCTAGCTGCCATGACTAAACTTTCAGATAAATCCCTTAAAACAAGTGGCATGAAGAAAACTTCCTCAAAAACATTATCAGCTGTGGTTAGTAGCTGCAGTTCTCTAACCACATAAAAGCTCTAACCACATAAGCTTCTTTCCAAAGTTGTAAAAAGAACCTAACTCATAATCTTGTGACCACAGTTTGCCTGAACCCAGTATATGAGCAACTACTTTGTGAGAAACTGATGCAGAGTCAGCTACTGAAAACTCACAAGCTGGGACAGCCCTCCTTACTTGTTATGAAAATCACAACTTGATACAGTTGTGAATCAATCTACTAGTAATGTCTCATTGAGGATATAAAAGGAGAACTAAATAACATACTGTAGCCAGCAGTAAGTGACAATTGTCTAAGAATAACTCGAATTTAAATATTATTTCTTGGAGTGTTGCTGGATGAGTATTAGATTGATAAACAACTCCTTTGCTAAATTTATTAACTTGACTGATTTTCTGCTGTTTCAAGAAATGCGGACCAAGGAACAAGATAGAGCTAATGGAGTGAGAAGTTTGCATTGCAGAAACTAGTTTTTTTCAAGCATACACAAAACCTGCCTGGCATATATCCATTTCATTGGCTGCAACCATTGTTTGGAATATCACCACGAGAAACAGATTCCTGTGGCATCTTTAGGCAATTTAAGACATGCAAGGTTTTAACTATGTTTAATTTTTTTATTAAAAAAAATCACCACCTGCACATTGCAGGCATAAGTTGAAAGCTTGTGGAATAATATTTTGCTGAGATTGAATTTAATGATTCTTCAGTTCCCAAATTCCATGATGGTGATTTTAGAAGTAGAATTTATCCAAATGAAAAAAATATTATCCTGTGCATATTTTTAAATCTGGCACTTCCAAACGTTGAGTGCTTTCCACTTATTCTTAATTAACAATTTCTGGAGAAGAAATGATCTATTACTCGGCTTCTTGTTTAGTTTGCTTTATTAGACATATAGCTCTGATCATTTTGGACAGTAATCCACAGATGGATGGTTAAAGGTGCTGCATCTATTTACAACTGACAAAGTACAGTGGTAGCTCCTAAGATGAATTAAAATGGTTCCAGGGATCCATTCGTTTTATGAAAAATTTGTCTTGAGAGGCATGATTTCCCATGGAAATGCACTGAAAACCAATTAATCCATTCTGGAGGAACAGATAACATTGGTTTTCAATGCATTCCTAGGGGGATGCTGTCCCAACCCCCCTCAATCAACCAGCAGCCATCCACTGCTGGTTGATTGAGGGAGTTTACCTCCAACCCAGCAAAGGCGTGCTTGTCCTCTTCCTGCATTTGGGGCAGCCAACCCTCTTTCAAAGGCTCAGTTCACAGGAAGACAGCCAGGGTCTGTTCAAAAGGCAGGCAAAAGGAAGGCAGCGGAGAGGCAGCGCCTTGCATGCGCAAGCACACAAAGCACTGCCTTCCTTTTGCCAGCCTCCATGAATGGTTCCCTTTATATGAGAGGGGAGGTGGCAGCGGCTTCGATCCTGGCTTTCTCGACCATGTAGCACCTGACTGATTGGGTGCTACATGGGCTGGAAAGCCAGGATGGAAGACCAGGCTTTTGAATTTTGCATGCCCATAACTCCCTCCGGTTGTGGATGTGCAAAATTGAAACACCTGGCCCATATGACAGATTTTTCGCAAGACATCTGGTAGACAAACCAATAGCTATACTGGGATATTTTATCCAGCTTATGAAGAATTTCTCTTACAGGGCATTCATCTTGCAAGGTACCACTGTAATATTCTGTTATGAGATGTTTGCAGGCATTTTGATGCAAGGGATGGACGTGGCTGCAATCATTTCACGTGCCATTGTGACTGCAATCATTTCACATGTTATTAATTTGGCCATCCCTTCTTTCACTCTTCAGTTCACAAACTGCTTTTTCTGATAACTACCAACTGGGCAGGGTTCCTGGTAATGGACGTTCTGTGTTTTTATGAGCCAAACCTGTTAACAGCCCTGTCTTCTGACCTTTGTCTTCACTGCTCAAAGCTCCTGAAAGCTCCTGTGTATATGAATGACAGACCTTACATGTATGCTCCATCCCTACCACAGACGTAGCTCTGAAAGCATTTAGAGCTTACCTGCCTTTCATGGTTCACTCACACAGAGAGAGAAATTTTAAATTCCCCTGACCCCCAGCTTGTCAGTTTTCTTCTCTAGGTTTCATTATAGTTTCTTTCTTTTAAAATGAGGGATGGGAACGAATACTGTTCCTCATGGCGCATCTCCTCCTAGTCAGCCAGACTCAACACAGACTCTTCTCTTCTCAGGCTTCGGTCCCCTTCTGGCTTTTTCAAAGTCTGGAACCAGTAGGTTGACTAATCAATGAGCTGCACTGTTGGTAAAAAAAAACCCCGAGTACCTCCTCCATTCTTTCTTCGGGTTTTGCCCCCACAATTCATTCTCAGCGGTCTTTTTCTTTCCTGCAATAGCATTATTGCTGAGATTCCAGGCTGATATCATAGAATCATAGAATCACAGAAGCAGAGAGTTGGAAGGGGTTTATAAGGCCATCAAGTCCAACATCCCATTAAGTGCAGGAATCCAGATGGTTGTCTAATTTTGTCTAATTTTCTCTTATATGCCTTCAAGGATAGAGAGCTTACCAGCTCCTGGGGTATTTATTTTTACAACTTATATGCCTCCCACTACCCAAAGGTCTCTGGTCAGCTTACAATCAAAAGAATTAAAACAGTTAAAACATAAAATATCAATAAATAATTAAAACAATAATAAAAATCTTACACTAAAATCATTACACTAAAATTGCCATCAGAGGACCCACAATCTATATTGTATCCATTAAAAAGTTCTGGAACAGGAAAGTTTTTACCTGGCGCCAAAATGTCATTAATGTACATGATATTGTACATGAGGGATGGCTCTTTCAAGAGGGCCCCCTGGCTCAATTTTAATTGTCGGGTAGGTTCATATGGAAGGAGGTGGTCCTTCAGGTATCTAGGTTCCTAAGCCATTTAGGGCTTTATATGTCAAAACAAGCACTTTGAATTGGGCTCGGGCAACAACTGGTAACCAATGCAGGTTACACAGAATTGGCATGATGTGATCCGTGGCAGCCCCACCACTTACCAGCCACGCTGCACAATTGTTGTACTGCTCTAACAGTTAATAAATTTTATCTTATATTGAGCCTAAATTGGGGTTCCTTTGACTTGTGCCCATTATTATGTGTTCTGAATTCTGGAATGACTGAAAGCACATCCTTCCCCTCCTCTTTATGCCTAATTTTCAAGTATGTGAAAAGTGCTATCATATCTTCCCTCATTCTTCTTTTCTCTAGGATAAGCTGACTCATTCACTTCCTATAGCTACCACTATCAGTTACCTCTCTTCTGACAAATATAATTTGCATTTCTCCCATTTCACCAAGGTAGCACGACAGAGACACGTTAATATTTTTAAAAGTGGGGGAAGATAAAGAAAGAATGAAGACAACCAGCTCTATACTTAGGACATTTTTCACTTCTGGGCACTAGCCAGGGAAACTAATGGCATAAAATGCTTGCTCTGGCATGGGGACTGCTTCAGGGTCGGAATGGCTGGTATGTCTCCGACCTAAAGAATATCATGTACGGTATGTCTGGAAGTTGAGTCATGGCAACTGGACTTCTTTTTCTTGAGAGAGTGAAACGTTTTGCTGTTCATCCAAGCAGCTTAGTCACAAACCTGTTTGGATGAGCAACGAAACGTTTCAATCAATCAAGAAAAAGAAGTCCAGTTGCCATGACTCAACTTCCAGATAAACTCACCTGGATGACTGACAATCTTCACAGACATGTACAGTATGAAATGGCCAAGCCAGTGTGTGAGGAAACTAAGCAAGAGGAGAAAAGAAACCTAGAAAGCAAAAGCAAAACAATACAAAACAAAACCCAAGTGCCACTGAATTCTGTAGTGCCAATTGAGTGAAAGCGAAATGGTAGATATTAAAGTATAGTTTTAAGTGCCTGACTGAAGCACAAGGAACTGTATTGGTTTCATCTAGTTCCCTCAGTCTGCTTCCTCCCTCATGTCAGTCCGACAGCCCTAGATTGCTGCAGGCAGCTGCTGACAAAGCTGAGGTGATTCTTTGCAGATAGGGAATATAAAGAAATATGGTGGTAGAACTCAAGGTCTTAAAACATTACTGTAGGCACCAAAAGCAAGCATCTTCAAATAGCCTGCAGGCATTAGCTCTATTCTTTCCACAATCTGGATGTAATATGTATAGGGAGAGGAATGTGAAGAGAAGAATCACATGCTATGGATGCCCTGTGAAAACTGAAAGAATGTTCTAGAATATAAGCATAGTGAGGAAGCCCAAAGTGGAGTCCTAAAGCCTTGTTCTGAAAGGGGTCTGGAAAACAAGAGTTTAGCTAGTTGAATAGGGCTTATGTCAGACATTCATCAAGTTTATCATAAAGTTGTGGCCTTGATTTGCTTCATAACTACATCTTTATTCTCCAGCGGGAAGGTAACTGATTTTAAGAATTATCTGCACTAGAGATTCAACTGCACATCATAAACAAATGTTTATACCTATCTAAGCACTGGGAATTCAAGAAATTGATTGAGAATAGAATATAACTATTCAAAGTTATTTAAATGTTAGGCTACAAATAAAGATACATCCCAGCTATTCTTTGACTATCTGACAGCTGAATGAAGGCAATGAGTTGCTGAATGCCATACAACCTTGAAGCAAACTTGAACCTTGAACCTTGATATAAGTCCCTTTTTCTCAATCTGAATATGTCTTAAGTGTAATGGAGTGTATATTGTATCTCCTTACTGTAAGCCACCTTGGGTCCTTTTCCAAGAAGAAAGATGGGGTAAAAATACTCAAAAAAATAAACTAAATAAATGAAAATATTTATTCATAAGCCCAAGACAAGAGCAACATGGGAAACCCATCTTGCAGCCTTCCAATCATACTGATTACATGATTATACAGTATCTTGAAGTACATATTTTCTGCTGGACCATTTTCTTGATTCAAGATCGATAAGTTCTTTTCCTGGATTTCATGTCTTTTAAGTCTGATTAATGAGTTTCTTCTGGACATTATCAACTTGCCTAAGGGCTTTGTTTCATTTTTGTCCCTGTGTTATATCCATCTTAATCATGGGGTTTGAGTATCCCTGCCAACTTGCATGTCTGCCAACTACTGGCATAATACACTCTGGCAGAGCAGCTGAGGAATGATCGGCCATTCTTTATGTCAGTTGACAGCCATGCAAAGCCACAGCTATAGAAAGGTTGCCAGCATGACACAGTTTTGCAATGCAATGCAAGGATTGTCAGGCCGGGCATGATATTGCTATTCATCATGAGAGGCTGAGTAAATCCCAGTGTTCGGTGTCCCTTGGAGCACATGGGCTCAGTACTCCTCTTACGCCAACACATAGGCTGTGAGTGATTTATACCAAATCAAACTGCAAGGTCATGTTAACGTGTTCTAAGAAAGCCCATGGTAGGTTTAAAGGGCATTGGGAAATCTCAAAAATATCAGTTTTACCAAGACACGGAACCATAGGGGAGATGCAGTTGCAAAGAAGATACTTGTTCATTGTTCTCCTAAATGCCCATGAATATCTGTACATTTGTACCTAGTCAGTTATGCTGCAAATTTAAATGAAGAACAGCACACTCTATCCACCAAACAGTGTTTTATGAAAAGAAAAAAATGTTAAGCAGCTACTTTTGCTCCAAGTCCCATAGCTACACAACTATGAATTGTGCCGGAACCCTGTTCTCTTGTATTTGACAACCCTAAAGATAACTTAGTTATAAAAAAAAAACACTCAAAGCAGACAACAGTCAGAATTCAGGCAGAAGTAGTGGATTTTGGGAAATGACTGGTCTTCACTGGAAGAAGGTCACACAAGCCAAACACAACAACCCATAGTTTCACAGATCTTTCAGAGTTGCTGCTCCTTCAAAAGTTAACACTAGAAATTTGTTGTTGTTCAGTTATTATCTCATGTACAACTCTTTGTGATCCCATGGACCAGAGTTCACCAAGCCTTCCTGTCTTCCACTGCCTCCCGGAGTTTGGGAGTTTGGTCAAATCCATATTGGTTGCATCGATGACACTGTCCAACCATCTCATTCTCTGCCGTCCTCTTTTCCTTTTGCCTTCAATCTTTCCCAACATCAGGGACTATTCCTCTGCCCCTTCAAAACCCAGGTTGCACTTCTGGGAGTTCTCTGTCCACGTACTGCTGCAGCCTTCCTTGTAGAATTTTGACAATAACCTTGCTAGTGTGTGAAATGAGTGCAATTGTACGGTAGTTGGAGCATTCTTTGGCATTGCCCTTCTTTGGGATTGGAATGTAAACTGATCTTTTCCACTCCTCTGGCCACTGCTGAATTTTCCAAATTGGCTGGCATATTGAGTGTAGCACCTTCTGTGTTATTTCAACATCCTTCCCAAAACTTCTGTATTGGGGGGATCAAGTAGTTTACTAGATGGAGAATATAAATGTTATATAAGATGTAAATTTTAATGTTTAAACCATAGGTTTTTGTAGTCTATCGTGCTCAATTGTCATTTTGATGTTGTCCTTATGTTTTTATGGGAACAAAGGGGGAGTTGTGATGTTTTGCTTCCTTGTACACCCCCTAGATTGGTGCAAACTCATTAATTGGACAGGATAGATAGATAGATAGATAGATAGATAGATAGATAGATAGATAGAT
>JAHTLZ010000023.1:5742461-5755982 GCA_023846285.1 Phrynocephalus versicolor | reverse complement strand
TAATAGTCTCTCTTTTTAGAGGACCAAGCTGATGCTTGGTGCAAAGCTTCAGGTCCAGACCAATGAGTTTTGAGCTTTTGGGGTTTGTCATGTTTTTTAAAGGCAGATGGTGTGCATGTACTTGGCCATTAGAATGGGCTGAGAAGGGAATTACCAGGGATCTTACATTTTTGAAGCTATTCCCAATTGTAGGTGCAGTCTACCTTTGGGCTGATTGTTGGGTTAATGCAGTGGTTCTGTTTGGGTGTGAAAATCAGGCTGTTGTATAGATAGTCAGTATGTTTTCATCCCACTCTATCAGGGTGATGAAACTCATCAGAGCCCTTACTTAGGATGTTTGCTGCTCAATATAGTCTTTCACGTGCAGCATGTCACTGGAATGCACAGTGAGATAGCTGATGCCCTGTTCCATCATCAGATGGCACAATTCAGGTTGTTGGCTCCTTGGACATTGATCCACCCAAACACACTACTGGACAAGGTATGGACATGGAGACTTGGAGGGTGGAGGCTAATAGAGGTATAAACCTGGCTTTGGGACCTCTAACTTGACATAGTTATTCTGCAAGATGTGCTGAGTTCATGAAGTTTTGTGTGAATGAAGGTTTTGTTTGTTTATTCTGGTCTGGGTGGGCAAAGGCTGTTTGCTATGTCATATTATTACTGCAGGCTATGTGGCTATGTTTGAACATATAAATGGGTTTGGACATGTTGGGAAGAAAGACCAGACTATTTATAAGCATGTTTAAACTTGTTTGTGGGTTCAGGTATGGGCTGGTTGCAGAGAAAGTGTGAAATGTCATAGAAATCCTCCTCCTCCGTTATAAATATATTCATTTTCATGGCTTGTTAGAAATTAGAATCCAGAGCCCCCAAGCACTAGTCCTACCTTCTTACCACTCGTTACTCCTCCCTGGGTGGGGAGGAGGACAACAATGTAGTAGCTGAGAGGCAGTCAACTCTCTGTTCTGCCTTCCACAATTAGGTAAGTGGACATGGTCCAAAATGTAAAGGGCCAGCATGAGCCAGTACTGAAACATGTGATGCCCCCTGGACCATTAAGTAAAGGCAAAGTCCTTAATGCTACTCATACTTAGAGCATAACCCATAATGGAGTATCATTTGGCCCTCGTTACCTGTTTAATGAAATGGGCAAGCATTAGCTTGTACTGGAAAATATTGCCTTGTAACCCTGTGTGCTTGGTGATACAGGTAACAACTAGAATATGCCCATTGAATCATTGGGGATGGTGACTTCAGCTTTGGATTCGCAGTCAAGTCAGACTTAGGTTGCACCGATGATTCGACTCAGACTCAACTCTGGTTTTCTGTTCAGTTACTTGGACTTATCTCACAATTCAGAACCCACCCACTACCTTCCTTTCAGTGGGGGGAGGAAGCTTTTTTAATAAGGACTCGGTCTTGGGTCTTAGGTCTTGAGACTTTGGACCTGGACTAAAAGACTTGACAAAATCAATGTGGATCAGTAGAACCTATGGAAGAGCTGAGTCGCCCAACCCCCACTGACTCAATGTAGTTGCAACTTACTATACTCAGTAACAGGATGTCAGCCATAGTCTGGCTCTGAAGGATCGATTCAAGGCTAAGATATACGTATATTTAGTGATCTATAGAAATCCATTAGTTAGTCCTTCCCATACAGACAAGGCCCCCCCCCCAAGAAATTATGCAGCCAGCCTTGTTCCAATCAAAGGAAGAAAATATATTCCAAATGGCTAGGCTGATAGCCTACAGAAAGCAATTTAGCATCCTTCTCCAAGTAAACACAATAGATAAAGAAGAGAGAAAATCTCAAAATGCCTGGAGGGTTTGGGGGAGAATGACTAAAATCTTCAGTGTAATTAAAGTTTTTATGCATGAAACTCATCACGCCTCCCTAAACCTGTTTTTAAGTGCTTTCTAGCACATCTTTTTATTGCAGTTAAAATTCAGAGTTTTTGTTTTCTTTCAGAACAGGAAGATCGATTGTCAGTCTTGAGTAAGCAATGAAGACAATTGTGGATGGTTTTATATAACCATGCTAAGGGCAGGAATGAAGCTACACTATTTCATGGTCCAGTCAGAGGCCAAGTGGTTCTCTGTGTGTCTATGCATGTAAAATCCTATTTTCTTGAGGATAAAACTGAGCTATTGGAACAGAATGAGGTCTAAGCATGAAAGAATGAAACATTATTGTACAAAGAGGGGCAAACAGCCCAATGAGGGAAGATACAGAGCTACACAACCACACTAAGCCAGCCACTTTCCACAGGCAACTGTAAGCCTGCTAGGTCAAAGGCAAACTCGAAAACTAATTTAGGTTATGTTCCTCTTATTGTTGTTACATGGCATCAAGTCACCTCTGACGTATGGTATTGGTGACCCTATAAAAGAGCTGTCTCTAAAGTGTTCTGTTCTCTTCTTTCAGTCCTGGATATTTTTGCTCTGTCTCTGGCAAAACAGTTGTCTGAAATTTCACCTATAATGAAAAGAAGAAAATATTTCCAGGTTGTAAGAAATAAGAGTTGCCATTTTAATGAAAGAAATAGAAATCAGACAGTGTGGTCCATCAGTAAAATCTGAATCCAGGCCTGGGTAGGCCAGTGAAATATAATGCAAAAGACAAGTCCTCTGGGACTCTTTATCAGGCTGGTCATTGTGGAGCTTGTAGTTGCAGGGGGCGTCATCTTAGCGCAGGGGTGCCCAAACTTTTTGTAAGGAGGGCCAGATTTGGTGGCTGAGAATGTGTCAGGGGCTAGTTGCTACCCGACCCTGCCACCCCACTGCAAGCCCCACCCACTGATCCATAAGCCCCACCCACTGACCCCTTGCAACCCCACCCGCAGGAAGGAAGGCGGGGACCAAGGGCGGGAGGGAGGGAGGTGGAAACCTAGAGAGGAAGGAAGGAAGGTGGAGAACAATGAAGGGAGGAAGGAAAGTGGGGACCAAAGGAACCACAGGGAGCCTGTTTAAAAAAACATAGGGCGAAGGAGGGGGAGGGGTGGGCCGGCCAGCCGCGGGCCACTCAGAATGGCCTGATGGGCCGGATTAGGCCCCTGGGCCAGACTTTGGGCAGGCCTGTCTTAGCTAAATGGGGAAGCTATTGAATTAACCTAAAGTTCTGAGGATGAGATTTGAAGTGGTTGGGGATATACGTACAGTACATCATCTGACAAAAATTCTGAAGCCGCCACCCCCAGGGTTGATTATTCAGATTTGCAGTCTCCATCTTAGAACTTAATCTAGGCCAGGTCCATACTCTGTATGCTGGGCCCTTCTGTCTGACTGAGATCTACTCAGACTTCAAACAAGCCTAATGGCAGTGGTGAAGCACAGCTAGGACTTGCAGGATTGAAACCCCAAGGCTTTCTGAATAGCAGGAATGATAACCATATCTACCCCAGTCCTTCAGACTTCCATGTTGCAAGCTCTGTTGCAAATCTTCACAGCAGTTGCGGGGGTAGGTAAACCTAGGAATGATTTGTCATAGACCTCATTCTGTTCCTATAGGTCAGTTTTATCCTCAAGAAAGTAGGATTTTACATGTACAGACACACAGAGAACCACTTGGCCTATAACTGTTCCTCATCTGCTATTTCAAAATTTACTATGACCAGTTTATTCGTATTTTTTCTTCTGAAATTTTGCAACCCTAAGAATTTTGCACCCAGAGCAAGCGACCCTGCTACACCACTGTCCTCCATTGCCTAGATGAATGATCCAGCTGCCTGCATTTTTGTAGATAGCTATGGGGGTTATCTCAAGATAAGAATCTGCACTTCAAATTTACCACAACACCCAGGACATATGAGGTCAAAATCCAGGACACTTGAAGTCCTCTGGGCTTCCTGAAACCTATAGTGACACTACTCCACCACTGTACTACCCCTCTTGAGCAAATGGATACCCATCAACACAAATAGCCCAACTAGACTGTGCACACAGCTGTTTCTATGGCTTCAGGACTTCACGGGGCATTCTACGGTGCCTCCACTTTTCCTCAGTCTTGTGACTATGCTGTTCAGGCCATTCCTGCCTCTTCTGTTAGTTACTTCATGTTATACTCCATTCCACAGGTTGAGCAATAAAGAAGGAAGCCAACACTGGGGCGTGCCTAAATGTCTCACTTAAGCAGAGCTCCATGCTCATCATTCTCACACTTCTATGTTTCACGGCGATGGCCACCATGGGAAGGCTGCTGCCTCCGGTGGCCCAGTAGCGGCTGTGCCAGGTAACGGGAGGCCTCACCGCTGCCTCCAGAACCCTGGCCGCGGCTGCCTTGCCGCCACCTCCGGAGGCCCAGCACTTTTTAATTTTTTTTAAAAAAAAATAATTTTTTTAATATTTAAATGTCCCTGACACCAGGGGCTTTTTGAGGCATTAGCTTCCCTGTGCCTCGGGGTTTCATTTATTTTATTTTATTTTATTTTATTTATTATTTATTTTTATTTATTTATTAGCTCCCTGGGGCCAGGACAGCACTTGTTTTGTTTTATTTTATTTTATTTTATTTTATTTTAGAGCACTGACCAGGCAGCCCCTGGGGATGGGTCAGCGCTTGTTTTTTTTATTATTATTATTTATTTTAGAGTGCCGACCATGCAGCCCCTGGGGCCGGGTCAGAGCTTGCTTGCTTGCTTGCTTGCTTTATTTATTTATTTATTTATTTATTTATTTATTTATTTATTTGATTTGATTTTCGAGTGCCGACCATGCAGTCCCTGGGGCTGAGTTGGCGCTTGTTTTATTTTCTGATTTTTTAAAAAAAAATTTAGAGTGCCAACTATGCAGCCCCTGGGGCCAGATCAGCAGTCGTTTTATTTTATTTTTTATCTTTTGATTATTTTATTTTATTTTTTAAAAGCCTCCAACACCAGGGCTCCCCCCCCACACACACACACAGCTGAGCGGCGCTGGCTTCCCTGGCCTGGGTTTTTTTAAATTTTAGTTTTCCTCCTGGCCCACAGGTCAAACCAGCTGGCCCGTGGGCTGGACCAGCTGGCCCAGGCTGGAGGGATGTTTTTTAATTTTTAATTTTTAATTTTTTTAAATGTTTTAATGTTTTATTTTTAAAACTCCCTGATGCGGGGCTTTTTTCCCTTCCTGGCCCACAGTGGCTGCCGAAGTTCCATGGCAGTGATAAGGTAAGAGATGGAGGAACAAAAACGAAATGAAACAAAATGAAAATTTCCATTTCATTTCGTTTCATTGTCCTTTGATGGGTTGCTTCATTATTTGTTTCGTTAGTTAACAAAACAAATAACGAATAATGAAATGCATTAAAAATTCATTTCGTGCCCATCTCTATTACTAATTAAAGGCATCCTTTGGTGATTTCGGAGTGTCTAAGGCTCATCCTTGTGCAGAGGATTCTGCACTGATCGGGGATTTAGACTCTATGGCCTTATAAACTGTTTCCAACTCAATTATTCTATGATTCTATCATCCAGAATACAACAAGCTGATGTGCACTCAGACATTTCCAAAGGAAGTCTTTAATTAGTAGCAATTAGCTGATGAGGATGACATCATTCCCATTGAGCACACAGAACTACCTAACAGGGTTTCAGCTGCTGGTTTTTGTGCAACTTGTTTTTACTAGTTGTAGGCTCACATTTTTGAGAAGTTTAGATTTTGGTTTTCAGGTGCATTCCAGCTTGCATATAAATATGGCTCAATAAATTTGGTGAGTTGTACAAAGTTTCCTGTCTAATAAATTTCACCTTCATCCCTGCTTTAAAAGAACATGTGGCACCTGCATTATAATAGGCCTAAAAGCATTGCTCCTGAATATAACTATTTTTCCTTTGGTCTTCAAACCATTTATTGCATATTGAGTATTTCTGTTAGCATTATAAGGAGTTCCACATGCACAAGACATGGAAAGAGATTTCCTGTAACATACAGATAATGTAACCTTATTTAGTTAATTAATTTGGCCCATTATTTCTTTACAAAGCACTTCCCTCCCCCACCCATTCCCCCTAAAAAACGTTAGGTATTTGCTGCCTTGGTGGATAAAAATGTCAGATTTATTCCAGGCAGAGTCCAGCCCGGCATTAATGAAGACATTATTGCTTGATAACATACAGCTATTAACTCATATGGGTGCTAATTGCCTTTGTCATTAAGAAACCATGCTCTGTGGTCTCAAGGCTAAAAGATGAAGCTATGAGAAGAAATCAAGGTCTCTTCGTCTTATAAAGTATTTGACATACAGAAAAAAATACATAGGCTCTCCTATCACTTGAAGCTGTAGGAGATTTGTTGATGCCCCTGAACATCCTGGTGGGACAAGTAGAATCCAAGCACATATTGCTATATGCACATCAAAAAGCCATAGTAAATTAAATATAGAACTGAGAATGCTCTTTCCCGTAGTGGACAGCCATGGAGAGAATGGAATCACCCATCTTCTATGCATGTTCTTTTCAAACTATCCTGCCATATGTTCTCTGCTTCTGCTGGCAGTAGGGAGGTGATGCTCTACTCAGACTTCAGAAGACCTTCCATGGGCTACAAGAACCTTGCCAAGAGATAGAACTTATTGTGACACTGTGATTGTGAATGTACTCCTGCTGGCATTTCAGAGTGAAGACAGGAGCTCGTGTGGTATTGTTGCAACAGAAGAGGGGGCATCATAGTAATCAAGGACTCAATGATCATTAATCAAGTACACAGTGTTCTATCTGTTGAGACAATTAGCAAAAGAGAAAAAATGTTCTATAATAGGCTTCAATGTTCTGTTCCTGATTAAGAGATAACATGTATCAAGCTTGACCCCCATGATAAGGTCTCTGAATGTGCCAAATTCCCAACAGATCCAGTGAACACTGTCACAGCAAGCGCTGTGTTCAAAGAATTGCAAACTGGCACTTCAACCCACCCACCCCTTTCTTCAAGTTCCTCTTTCTGGAATGCCTTACTTGTTGTGAGTGACAGTTGCTATATTGACCCTGAGATTCAGTCCCACATCCAAAGCATCACAATGCATGAAAAATGTGTTAGGTTTCTAAAACAATGTAATACATAGAGGACATGGCGATTTTGAAAAGTGACATATTCAAATGTTATAGGAAGGTATTTTAATCTTCCCCCTCTCTTCTTCACTATGTTCTCAACACACACGGGGGGGGGGAGAGGAAGAGAGAGGGGGGGTATTTGTACACGACCCCTAAACTCCGCCACAAATGGCTCCCAGCTCCGGAGCTTAAAATTGTTTCCCCACCAGCTCCGAAGTTTACAGATAATTAAGTGCGACCACGCCCACCTAAGCATGTCCCAGCGCACTTTTCAGGTACCTGCTCTCCGGAGGTGAAAATTCCTAATGCGGATATAACGTAGTGACTGCCGGGCTCTCCTTGCTTCTGTTTGTTCTTTTTTGCCCCCCGCCCCTTTAAGAGATCTGAATGCAGTGCCGGGACGGCAGAATGGAGGTGAGCCAGCATTCTTTTCTTCCTTTTTTTCTCCCTCCCCTCACGCAGCCAGCAGCCAGGAGTGCGGAGGGGGTGGGAACGCAGGAACAGCGACAAACCCCTAAGATCTCTGGTCCAAATTTAAGTGGCCAGCGGATCTTAGGGGTCGT
Organism: Phrynocephalus versicolor; assembly: GCA_023846285.1. Taxonomy (NCBI): domain Eukaryota; kingdom Metazoa; phylum Chordata; class Lepidosauria; order Squamata; family Agamidae; genus Phrynocephalus; species Phrynocephalus versicolor. The sequence continues at coordinate 5,748,397 of JAHTLZ010000023.1, read as the reverse complement.
GTGAAAAGGCTCAGAGACTGCAATTAACAGCAGAAAAATATCTCCCATTAGTACCTGCGGGATTTCCCCAGGATATTAGAGGCTCACAAAGGTCAATACCCTTGCATGCTGTTGTCTCAACTGAAAAGAAATAATCAAATATTTTAAAAGGATCTTAGAGGATTTTGAAGATCAGGGGCATATCTGGAAGGGACAGAAGGGTACATCTGCCCCCGGTGCAGCAATATGGGAGTGCCTGGATGGGGGAGCAGGAGGAGGAAGCCGTGCACCCTCCCACCACTCAGCAGTCCTCCTTTCCTCTAAGGCTGGCAACGGCATCCGCTGCACCACCTCTGCCACTGTGCTCCAGGTGAGCAGCAAAGTAGACAGGCAGGCAGGAGCGCGGTAGCCACGGCCCCCTCCTCCTCCTCTTCCTCACCTTGGTGGGGGAGGTGTAAAAGTGTGTACGTGTGCACACACACACACACACACACACACACACACACACACATGCTTGTCCACCCATGTGCACGCACACACACACACACACCCCATACGCACAGGGTTCGCCCCCCCACTGCTGGGTGGGTGCGATGTGGGGGTGGCAGGAAGGGTGGAAAAATGAAATTTGTCCTCAGACGCTCCAAATCCTGGCTATGCCTCTGCTGCAGATGACTCATTGTGAGGGATCCATCTCCAGCTCCCTTAGTGGGACGTCTGCTCTTCCCCCTTGTCCCCTGAAGAGCCCATCAGAGCTGTCTCCTGCCATTTGATGAGGATTACCTAGATGGCAGGACAGAGATGTAGCTTTGCACCCTCATGGGGGCAACACAGTGACAGGAAGAAGCCAGGAAATCAGAGGAGACCAAGGAGGAGGTAGCCAGGTTGGAGAAAGAGTCCACTAGGAGGAGGGAACAGGAGGAGGCTTTGTTTGGGAAGAGGGTCTTCAACCATGTTCTCATTAAAGACCCTGGGGTGGCATATTGATGTAACTGATGCCTCTGTATGTTCACAAATGAGTCTGGGGTTTCAAAATCATATTCTGCCAGCTTTGACCAACTAACTGGTGCCATTGTTGATGACTGTGCTCCACTGAGCAACTGACGCTAATCCCAACACAGAAACAATGCATGAGACACAAGGACCTGTAGGAGCAGAACAGCCTGCTGATACAAGCCCTCTTTTAAAGGAGCTTGGACTGCACAATTTTGAACTGTGTCAGCTCTGGATGAGTCAACCAGAAGGTGTCAGAGGGACAGAGGGATCCCCAGGTGAGTGAAGGTAATTGGGCCTGGAATGGAAATGGGGAGAGTGAAGAGAATGCTGTCTTGGAAACACTTAATCCTGAAAGAAAAATGTACAGTGATCCAAATACTGACCTTGGATTGCTGCAGGCCTTGGCCACCCCACCCAGAACCCAGGCAGGCGTGGCAAGGTGCACACCTATTTAATTTCATATACTGTACATAGTCTCAAAGTTAGATGAGATGCCAGTTCCATATCTAGAAGAAGTATGCTACTATCTGTTTAACAGGATCCTGCCTCGATTTAGAGTTGACCAAGGAGCACTTGTTTTGTCACTTGGAAGATAACACAACTTGGTGTGTACATCTGATGTCTCAGGAGCGCAGAACTACTGAAAGATTTGAATTCCCTGGAGGGATAACATTAGAAACATACTTTTGCTTTAACATAGATATGACTTTTAATCCCTCACTGTGTGGTTTACACTTTAAAAGAGTACTTTCTTTCTAATGAGCTCTTCATTTCTCACAGACATCCTGAAACCTGCAGTCCGCTTCCAGACCCATCACCCTTTCTATAGCTCCCATTATCTCATTAACCTCTCTCAGATCATCGCAGAAAAGGACTGGGTGTGAAATCAATCATATACCACTTTTCAATGGCTGCAATGAGCGGGGGAGGTCTGCCAATGTTCTAGGATACAATCCCCATTGATATTCTTGGTAGGCATGCTTGAAAAGGTATCCTGTGCTTGGTGTGAGGAACGTGGCTCCCTTTTCTCCAGTGGAAATTGGTTTCTGCAGATCTTGGCACAGGGAGATGGAAATATATTGACACTGCAATACCTGGGAACCAGGAATGGATCTTTTTGCCCTATTGCTGCATTGTCGACCTTAATCTGTGGAGTGCTCTATCATTTTCTTTTTATCCACACCGGTAAATGAATCCTCTGAGGTTGTTGGGGGGTTGTTGGTTTTTTTCTTTCACATGCAAGGCCCTGAACTTTCCTACGTTTAAAAATTTAGCCACATGTTTCATTAATGATCTCCTTAGATTTTGAAGAGAAAATGTAAAACACTGAGTCCCAAGTGACAGATTGGTTTTTCAAAGCAGAACTTTTAGAGAGTGAGCAGAAAGTCGAGCTAAGACCTGTCCTCCTTGGAGTCTGAGTAGTTTGACTAGATCAGTGAGGATGCTTTACTCTCTTGTGAAATTAATGGGTCTTTGAAGATGCTGATGCAACATTAGAGAAGCAGTAGGGTCTATTAGAATAGGCTCTTACCAAATTCAATGTATGTTTTTCATGAAAGACCTGGAAAACTAGCGATGTGCTTTTTCAGTGAGGTTGAGGGAAGCATTTATTGGCTAGCACCTATGCAATCATTAACTCTTGGAGGTTTTTTTTCCAGTGCATATTATATTCTTCTTTTGTCTTACCATGGTGAGGTATTAACACTTAGATCAACTGAACCATGACTGAATAAGCACGGAATATATATGTATATGTGTATGATGTAAAGGCAGGTATACATATGTAACACAAATCATGAACCTGTGATCATGTGGTGAGAGAGCAGATATCTAGTAGCAGTTTGTTTTCAGTGTACAGTAAATCATATAACATTGATGGGCAGCCAAGGCTCCTAAGATCTGGAAAGAACTCTGCTTTTGATGTGCAACTATACAAATTGGCAGTTACAATCTCTTATGGGGTTGTAAAATGGTTACTTTTTCATATAGCCTTAGGGGTGGAACAAAAACATGGAGCATGGCTGGCATTATCTAGCTAAAGAGCCAGACATTGGGAATTCAATTTCTCACTGTCCCTCCTTGAAAAGGGCTAGACTCAATTATCTGCAGTGGTGGTGAACCTTCGGAACTCCCGATGTTTTGGACCACAACTCCCACAGTCCTTTCTCATCGGCACTACAGGCTTGGAATTCTAGGCGATGTGGTCCAAAACATCTGGAGCGCCAAAGGTTCACCACCACTGATCTATGGGGTCCCTTGTAGCTCTGCAGTTCTAAGGTGGTGGTGGTGGTGGTAGTAGTAGTAGTGGTGGTGTTGGCTGTTGCTGCTGCTGTTGTTAGGCAGAGTGGGGCAATTATGTCACACAGTATATACAGTATGGGTTATTATAAAAGGACTGCAATAGTTAGTTATAGCATTTTCCAGAGATGGGGAGTGTAACTCTAGGGAGGTAAGGGTTGATGCTCTACCCCACAGTAAAATCTCTTGGATCAGGTTTGACAGAAAGTGTGGGGCTGCAGAGATTGGGATTTGATCTCTACATAGGCTTTAAGAACACAAGATCGTGTAGGGTAAGTATCCGTCTTTCAGCCTAACCTATCTTGCAGAGTTGCTGTGGAGGTAAATTGTAACATCCATATTGTAATGCCTTGAACTCATTAGAAGAGTGGGATGTAAACTCTGGTAAAATCCTGTTGGTGAATGCATACAGGATAAAGCAAAAACCATGCAGCCCTTTTCATGATAACTCCACCAGACATAAAACAAACAAATGTGATTACAGAACCTGGCAACCGATGGGATTATATCCTCAGTAAAACAATGTGTTATTGATCACTGAATGAAACTGAAGAACATAAAAGTCTTCTCAAGAGAACCTCTAGGCTGAATACCATAGGTTAGCAGTTAATACAAATGTTCTAGTGAATTTCTAAGGACAGTAGTTTTCCTTGGGAAAAATGTATGTTCCATTTTGTGCTCACATATTATTCACAAGAAGCTGGAAAAAATAGTTTGGAACACTCTTTATTAGGGATGGGCACAAAAAAAATAGTGTTTCATTTCATTTCGTTTCATGCTTACCCCACTTCATTTTGTTTCTTATGAATTTTTTTTAAAAAAATGTACGAAATAAAATGAAATGAAATGGCTCCCCTGGGTGTTAGAGGCACCAGATTTGGTACCCAGGACTCCAGGATCCAATTTTAAAGGGCTCCTGCTGACCTGTTATCAGCTGGACCCCTTTAAAGCTGTCCCAGTCAGCACCATGGGGATTCCCTGGTGCTGACTGGGCCAGGTTTAAAGGGGTCCAGACATTAACAGCTCAGCAGGAGCCCTCAGAAAATGGTCAGGAGGGCAGTTCCGGCGATCATGCTGCCCTCCTGAGTATATTCAGAGGGCTTCTGCTGAGGTTTCAATGGCTGGACCCCTTTAAACCTGGCCCATTTGGCACCAGGGGGACCCCCAGGTACCAACTGAGCCAGGTTTAAAGGGCTCCAGCCATTGACAACTCAGCAGGAGCCTCTGCAAATGGTCAGGTAGGCATTTCCGCGGGATCATGCTCCCTACCCGACCATTTTCTGAGAGCTCCTGCTGAATTGTCAATGCCTGGACCCCTTTAACCCTGGCCCATTTGGTACCAGAGTGCCCCCCTGGTGCCAACTGGGCCTGCTATTGGCAGCTCGGCAGGAGCCCAAAAATTATGGAACAAAATGGTTTGTTTCAATGGAAAAACGACCATTTCATTTTGTCTATAACAAAATGCTGCTTCCTCGTTTTATTTTGTTTTGCTTTGCTTTGTTATGTAATGAAACAATGAAGCAGCATTTCATTTTTCATTTCCTGCCCAAAATCATCACATGAAAAAGTCCCTGAATAAATTATGTTGACAAAGTGAATACAGTTTATAGCAATATACATTGATAACTTGATTTCACTGAAAAACAGAGGTGTACAAGCCAAAACTGTGTGGGTTCTTTAGGGCTAAGTTGGCATTCAAGTGGCTCTGCATGCTAAAAATGTCGTTGTACAAACAGATAAAGCACAAGCGTCAAAAACGGCTCTCCGGTATCCTCCTCAGGTAAGAACTGTGGAGCAGCCTTGTGTATGAAAAGCCAAACATTTATAATACATGAATTCATTAAAAAAGAAAGTTATGCTTCTTCTGAACTAGATTTTTAAAATGTATAAGGATAAATTACAGGTTTGAAAAAAGAAGAAATTGCTTCTTCTGATAACACTGAGAAGGTGAGGGAAATAAACAACATGGTTTTCTAACTATGAAAATGCTATCAGTTCTCATTATTCCTCCAGTAGAAAGCATTCTGTCATGAAAATTTTAAGCTGCTTTTTCTTTGGAAGTTGTATTATTGTGGTACTGTCTTTTGAACACTATTCTGTCTTGCATTCCATAGCATAGCATAAAAAGAAGGTGGATTTGGAGCTCCATCTACAGACCTCCAAAAATACATGTACCTTCCAAAAGATGCTGTAAAACGGGTCACGTAATGTTCAGATGACAGAATACCAGATTTTTACTCCTCAAAAGCAACAACTACCGAGCTAACCTCCCTGTCCTTTAAAAGAGCACTAGACTCAATGGATACTTGTATCAATCTGTATTAATCGAAATTGTATAATAGACAAGAAGTTAAACGAAATATAGAGGGAGGTTAATTTCTAAGAAAGGTTAAAATGTGAATCAACACAGAATATTATATTATATTATTAAAGTAAAGTTTGTGCTGATATTGTTTAGATTCTACCCATTCTCCACCATTTGGGGGGGGGGAGCATGGTCATGGACACAATATGAAAGAAATATAGGGTAATTCAGGATTGTATAATAGCATAATTAATTTTATAAAATGCTATGTGAAATGTTTTCAATTGGTGGCTCCCTTCAAAGGTGCCAGAGCCCCACAGGAGGCCATACGGCCCCCATTAAGAATGGCTGGTTTAGA
>JAHTLZ010000023.1:5721289-5742451 GCA_023846285.1 Phrynocephalus versicolor | reverse complement strand
ACCAATGTGGCAAGTTGCAAACATATCTAATAAAAATTACCATAGGTACAGTAAATTTAAAAGTGCCAGAAATTGACATTCCTACCCCCCTTTCCCTCTTGTTTCCAACAAGTGTGCCGTATATTTTCTATCAAAGTTGGTGGAAACAACTGATGTGCTTTATCCAAGCTTGTCAGGGACAGGCTCCCTTTGATTAGTTTGGTGAAATGCTGAGACCAAGAGTTATTAAGGCTTCTATGGTCCATTAAACCCTAAGGGGACAAAGTACTGGCTAAGGTATGCTGTGTAAAATCATTTTTAAGCTTCCAGAGCAGCCCATTGACCTTTGTTAGAAATCAATAAATGGCTATCACTTCTCCTTTTCCATTTGCTTCAATTCAATGGCATTTTCAAAAGTAGTGGCCAATTATGAGGGGATTATAGCTGCCAAATATTAGATAAATAGGCGCAGGGCATCTTGTGCTGTAGAGCTTTGAATGTAGACATCATTCAACAAATCAAGTGTGCCCAGCACTTTGTCTGCCAGTATGTTTTAATTTGGGGTGGGGGTGGGGGGCTCAGCGAAACAGAGCAAACTGAGAGATCATTTTTCTGGCTACATCACTGTGCTAGACAGGTAGGTGACTGATGAAGTGCAGGCGGGGAGTGAAAGGAGATGCTGGAATCCCATGTGAGCTTAGGCAGAAGTTGCCTTTCTATACTAGTGCATGCCACATTGTTTTATATAACAAAAGGTACTACAGACAACATGTTCCTTGAGATAGAAAATCCAAATATGCTTAGCGAAAGGAGATACTGAGAAAGCATTCTTGCAAACTTGACATTCCAGGAATGGGAGAAGGAATAATGATGGCACCGATCATCACCAAGATTGTGCACCAGTTTCAGAAAGGAACTTTGCAAACAAAGTGGGGGAAAGATACCTGCATATTACCAGAGCAGATCAGGGCTTTTCAAAATTGCCCCACCCCATGCCCCCACTATTCCAGACATAGGGATCACAGCTTACCCACTCTGCTCAAACATATAGTAGTTACCCAGCACTTCATGAGCTTTATGTTACCATTCTACCTCAAAAGAGAACCAACGTCAAAAGGCTCCCAGTGTGGGGTACATCTTGTTTTCTGTTGAAAAATAGCCCTGAAAATTATTTTGTGTTTGGGTGAGAAGGGGTGAAAAGGGGACTCGATTTCTGGAATTTCCCCCTGCTCAGTATCTCTTTGTGAATGGCAGTGAGAACAAAAGGGGATCCTGTAGACCAGGGGTGCCCAAACTTTTTGTAAGGAGGGCCAGATTTGGTGGCTGAGAATGTGTCAGGGGCCGGTTGCTACACGACCCTGCCACCCCACTGCAAGCCCCACCCACTGACCCCTTGCAACCCCACCTGCAGGAAGGAACTCGGGGACCAAGGGAGGGAGGGAGGAAAGGGAGGAAGGTGGAAACCTAGAGAGGAAGGAAGGAAGGTGGAGAACAAGGAAGGGAGGGAGGAAGGTGGGGACCAAAGGAAGCACAGGGAGCTTGTTTTAAAAAACATGGGGCGAAGGAGGGGGAGGGAGGGGTGGGCCAGCCAGCTGCGGGCCACTCAGAATGGCCTGACGGGCCGGATTAGGCCCCCAGGCCGGACTTTGGGCAGGCCTGCTGTAGACCATCTTGACTACTGCCCTCAGTGCCATCAACAATTCAGACTGCTTGTTGCTATTTATGAAGCATCCTTTTTCCTTGTGGCAATACGGGCCTAGTATTGTGCAGCAAAATCAGGCAATTTCCTGGCACTTTGAAGCATGGATAGTGAAGTAGAATATCCCACATTCATCAACTGGAGGTTTGTTTAAAAGAATTGAACCACTTCCGTAGGAAATATGCGAGTAAAGCAGGGATGGGAAATTTCTGAGAATGTGAGGATGGTTTTCACACACACACCCCAAGACCTTGGAGGACTCCAAGCCACATACCCAGCCTCAACAAAAGAAGTCCCTGGCATATCCAATTTGTCATTCTAGGCAATTTTGTTTCCCCACGCCTATTTTATGCCAGAAACCTCTTTTTTTTCCAAAACAAAACGTGCCCAACCAGTCCATTTCAATTTTAATTATAGCCTTTTAAAGAGTCCCTAAGTAATATTATATTAAAATGGCATGTCACATTTCTCAGAGGGCACAATTTGTCAGAGGAGGCCCAAGAATATTTGGGAGGGAGGCAGAATTAAACGGGTGGTAGCTGGAATGAGATGAACATCCCACCATAACTCCATGTGACCTGCACTTTGCCCACCCTTGGTACAGAGGCTAAGAGCCAAGGGGAACATAGCCATTCACATGATGAGCTGAAAGTAGCAAAGACCCAGGTGGCACAAAAATTCCGAAAGGGGAGTGTGAATGCCTTTCTGTTTGCCCAAGTTGGTGAATGGAGGAGATTGACATGGCACCACAACTGGTGATGGGTAATGAATAGCCTGCTTGAGTAATGAAGTACAAACTTTAACACAAGTATGCTTTATTTATTTATTTATTTATTTATTTATTTATTTATTTATTATATACTGCCTATTTTAATTCTAAGAACAGCTCCAGCTGGTACACAAGTGATTAAAGGAAAACATTTTACATGTATTAAGTAAGCATAATAAACACATGGAACAAATAAATCATCGTAAGCAGTCAGGTAGCAAGTAACACGCAGCACTGCCAAAACCCTCAAAGTAGAGCCAGGTCTTCAAAGACCTCTTGAACATTGCCATAGATGAATGTCAACTGGCAATTTGTTCCAAAGAGCAGCGGTGGCCACTGAGAAAGCCCGGTTTCTTGTAACAGCTTTTTGGGCTTCCCTACGGGTGGCCACCCTAAGTGCCAGTGCTAAAGAAGATTTTGTTGGATGGGCATTTATTAATCTAAGGAACAGATGCTCCAGCATATATTCAGGTACCTAGCCATGGAAGGCTTTATATGTTTAAACCGTCACCTTGAACTTGATCCAGGATGCAGCAAGGGGCTAGTGGAGCTGAACCAGTCTGGGAGTAAAGTGCTCATATTTCCTTGGAACAACCACCAGCCTAACCACCACATTCTGCACCCGTTGCAGTCTACGGAGCAGAATCAAGGGTAACTAAGGCTGCAGTCTGTTAGAATCTGTTAGAATCTCAGAAGTGCAGGGCTGGAAGGGAACCAGTGGATCATTGAATCCAGACCCTGTCAAGGAAGCAAAGTATTGACAATAAGAAGCACAGTTAAATGTCATTTAAATCGATTTAGATTTTGTTGTTGTTCACATGCCACAAGATTAAAATCAATGTATATGGGCTGCAGAGCACTTTTTCCAATTGGGTCTCAAAGGTGTTTAAAAATACTTTGCTTCTAAAATCAATTCAGTCCAATGCAGTTTTGTGGATGTGAATGCTGCTATCATCTGTGCCTATGTAGGTTTGGTGGGGTAGGGGCACTGCTGCTTTTCCTTTCCAATGTTTTTAGATTATTTCTTAAAATGTTTACCATTTTACCATCAATACATTTGGCATTAGAATCAGCTATCCATTTTCTCCATTTGACCAATGAACGGGATGATGGAACGGCAGAAATGGGAACAAAATGGGTGCACCTGGAGCACTCCAGAAGCATCGCCCCTGCAAAGGAGCTGGGATACTCCCTCCCCATTTTCATTTTCTCAAGCTGCATTAATCAGGTGGGGTCACTTCTGCAGAGCTTTCCCCACCCCATGGTTTCTAGTAACTCTTATGACACCAGGTGCGACTCACAGACACTGGATTTATCAATGTATCACTTACTTTAAAAAACAAATCAGTTCAAAATCTTTAAGAAGAGTGTGCTCCTAAAACAGAAGGAAAATGAGTTCCTTTCAGTAATGAAAATGTCCAAACCAGTTTTAATTGCCATAAAATAACTGATTTCCATTCAGTGTGCGTGAATATGGCCATTGGTTTAAAGAGCACATAACCTGAGTCTGATTTTTTTAAAAGTCTGAGCAGATATTGATTCAACTTGCCAGTGTGAGAACATGAAGTTCTTTGTGAAAGTTAGCTTTCAAGGGCATGTTAAAGATTTTCTCATGTTCTCTGCTCTTCCTTTATCAATCCTAAGTGTCAAAGGAATGTATTTATATGGGGCAGAATTGGCTGGTAAAGCAGGTATCAATATTTTGTGATCTGTTGGTAATGGCAATTCAACATGTTAATAACATGCAACACACAGTGAACTACTTTTGTGATCAGAAGCATCAAAATAATAGCAACCAGACTGCCCAGAAGTAAGGAGTAAAATTCACAAGGTCATTTCTAAATGTAATGCTCCAAGCTCTGACAGGATCGCAACTGCTATCTCTGGCCCACAACTTCCATCTTCTCATCAGCTTTAATAATAGAGTACCTATATGCATAAAAAGTCATGCATGCTCTAGTCCAGTGATGGCGAACCTATGGCACGGGTGCCAAAGGTGGCACTCGGAGCTTTTTCTGTGGGCACCCGACACCGCCCCTTCACAGCCACCTGTATACAGGTTAAATTACTGCATTGGCACTTGGCAAAAAAATTAGTGGGTTTTGAATTGCAGTTTGGGCACTCTGTCTTAAAAGGTTCGCCATCACTGCTCTAGTCTCATACCTACAAGAGCCTCTATGCTTTTTGAAGTCCCTAAGCAACAAGCTAAAACCAATTGTTAGTCCAAGCCTCAGCAAGCCCACTGAATCAATGCAACTTCCCTAAGTGTTAATTGAACAATTCCCATTCATTCACCGGTTCCGTTCTAACAGAGACTAACAATTGGATTTACTCCAAGGCCAGCAGTGATGATAAATGCACAGACATAGCAAGAGAGTCAGCAGACACAATACTGCTCCGCTTACAGTATGCTCACCATATGCGGGATTGAAATCAGAGCCATAAATAGCAATTTTGGCACCCAGAGCAAGCAGCAGAAAACATGCTCCCAAATTAACTTTGAAAGTCCTACAAGAAGAAATGGCAGCCCCAACTCCACAGGAGTTCAGCAGCACTGTCAGAGCAACAAGAAAAGTGTAAGAGAGACAGAGAGAGAGAGAGACCAGACTCTTGTTGATGTATTGTTATTTATTATTTATTTATTATTTGCATTTCTAAACCACTGGGCTTTCCCATTGGGAACTCTGGGCAGCAAACAACATACAGAGAAGAATAAGTATAAAATATACGAAGTAACAGATAAAAACCAGAGAATAAATATAAAATATATGAAGTAACAGATAAAAACCAGAGAAAATAAGACAGCAGCAAACAACAAGTAGGGCAGCAAAAAAACCCTTAACAAATTAGCAAACTAACAACCTCAGCGATCGCCAAAAGCACCTTTGAAAAGCCAGGGTTTTAGATGTTTCTTAAAAACCAGGAAGGACTCCACAGTCCTTATCTCACTAGGGAGATGGTTCCATAATGTTGAAGTCACTAGCCAATGCAGGCAAGCCAGAATAGGGGAGATGCAGTCAAACCTGACCGCACCAACCACCAGTCTAGCCACTGCATTCTGCACCTGCTGCTGTCACTGAACAAGGGTCAAGGGAAGCTCCAGGTAAAGAGTGTTACAATGGTCTATCCTCAAGATGATCAGCACTTGCACTCCCATCCTTAAAGAGTTCCCATTAAGGTACAGGCATATCTGGGCAATAAGCCTGAGTTAGTACAAGGCCACCATGGACACGGCAGCCACCTGGGACTCTTGGAGCAAAGCTGGATCCATGACAACACCCACATTCCTCACTCTATCAACCAACTGGAGGGCAATCCCACCCAAACTGGAAAGAGGGCCACTGTACCCATCTGACCCACCATAAAAAATTGAACCTCGGTCTTCTCAGGGTTGAACCTAAGCCTGCTAGTCCTGGTCCATTCCATGACTGCAACCAGGCAGCACTCAAGGCTCTGCACAGCCTCTGTTGCAGAAGTAGAAAAGGAGAGATAATGCTGTGTGTCATCAGCATACTGGTGACAACAGACCCCATATCTCTGAATGACCTCAGCCAGCAGACTCATATAGATGTTAAACAGCATGGGGTAGATCACCAACCCCTGGGGCACCCCATAAGAGAGTAACTAAGGGGCCAAGAGCACGCCCCCATCCTCACCCACTGGTCATGGCCCTCAAGAAAGGAGTGGAGCACACTCAAAGCTAGACCCCCATCCCCACCTCAGATAGCCTGCGCAGGAGGAAACCATGGTTGACAGTATCAAAGTCCGCAGACAAATCAAGGAGGATGAGCAAGGTTGAGCAATCCCTCTTAGCCCCCCCCCCCAAGAGGTCATCTTCCAATGTGACCAGAGCTGTTCCAGAACCCAGACTGGAATGGATCCAGTACGCGGTCTTCCTGCAGGAGCAACTGGAGCTGCTCGGCAGCAACCCATTCAACCACCTTGCCTAGAAAGCGAACATTGGCTATCAGATGGTAGCTGGACATGTCATCTGCAGCCAGGCCAGATTTTTTTTTTTTTAAGAATAGGCTTAAGCAGCATCTCCTTCAGGCAACTGGGGAAAATCCCATCCTTGAAGGACGCAATGACTATAAGAGAAGCCCATTCCAGCATGCCCCCCCCCGGTGGTCTTAATCAGCCAGAATGGGCAGGGACTGAGCTGTGAAGCCGCTGGCCTGCAATGAGCCAGCACCCTCGAGGGCAGACTAGTCAGTCTCTAGATCAGGCATGTCCAAACTTTGACCCTCCAGATGTTTTGGATCACAACTCCCACAGTCCTTTACCATTAGAAATACAGGCTTGGAATTCTGGGAGTTGTGGTCCAAAACGTCAGGAGGGGCAGCGTTTAGACATCCCTGCTTTAGATTGTCTTAAGCAAAGTCAGTTGAAGTGTAGCGTGCTCAATCCTTGCACATGGATCCAAGGACTGCCCTAAATGAAATACTGCACTTTTAAGTGACCTTGCTTAACACAATCTAGACTGATCCAGTGTGCAAAAAGTCATCACACCCAGGCCTTCCTAATTTTAGATTAGTTCTAGAGTTGGGTACGAAACGAATATTTCCATTTAATTTTTCATTTTGTGTTTTGTTCCCTAACAAAATGAAAAATGAAATGACCCATCAAACAAAAACAAAACAAAATGAACCAAAATTTCATTTTTCGTTCCCCCCTACCTGAAGCCACCGACGATCCTGCATTCCAAGGTGGCAGGGAGGCCTCCCGCTGCCCAGCACAGCCACTGCCACTGACGATCCCCCATGGGGAGGACTTCCAAGATGGCAGGGAGGCCTCAGGTTTTTTTTTAAGTGCCAACCAGCAGGGCCCTACAAGCCGGCTGGTCAGTGGTTTTAAAAATAGCACCAACCAGCAGAGCCCACAAGCCAGGTGGTCAATGGTTAAAAAAAAAAAAAGCACCGTCCTACCAGCAGGGCCCCTAAACAATAGTGAAAAAAGAAAAAATGAACAATGAAATTTAAAAAAAAATCATGTCAAATGAAACAAAACAAAACAAAATGACCCGAAAAATGAAACGAAACACCATTTTGGCATTTCATGCCCATCTCTAATTAGTTCTTATTTCAGCCTTCAGGAACCCTATAGCAATAATTGATTACTGTGTGGACATTTGGATTGTACAGCTTTATTTATTTATTTATTTATTTATTTATTTATTTATTTATTACGCTTATATACCGCCCCATTCCCACGAGGGGACTCTGGGCGGTTCACAACAATATGTGTAACTACTTTGAATTGGTCTCTCTTCCAACTACCTCTAAGATTTCATTAACCTTAATGCTGTATTTCTGTGAATTCATATCTCTGGAAACTAAGATGCAATTTTTATTGTTATGAACTATTCTCCACTTACCGTTTCACTTTGGTAAATGGAACTCATTTAAAGCAATTTATCCATCTTTTAAAAAATGAGATAATAGAATAAAGCAGCTGTTTAGTCTCAGTTACCTATCTCCCCAAATATGTTTTTTTACTTCACTCTGAGATGGCTCCAGGCATTATTCCTGGTGATTTGAACACCTACAGAACTATCTTAAAAGGTATTCCTTGGATGATTGCTGTAAATAAGCAAAAACAATCCATAATTCCTGTATTTATGTCCCATTTCTGAAGAAACAATGAGTAACATCTCTGTGTTATATATGCAAAATGGCAGCAGTGTTCTTCTGCATTTTTGCCTCAACATAACTGGTGTGTTAGTAAGAATATGCACGAACACCAAAATTCAGATTCAGAGTTGGGAACTGCAGCCTCTCAGATTTGTAATTTGGATGGAAATAATTTGGAATGTTCAACTATTTGGAACTCTGTTACAATCAGTATAAATGGTATATAGTCATTATTTTCCCATTTTTTAAAAAATACTCAGAGTTCATCAGGAGTGTTTATTTGGAAGTGGAAGAGGAATCCTGAATATTATTAATTAACATTAAAAGGGCTAAGTCGGAATTTTAATTGACTCTTTTTGAACTGGGGTGATGTGCTCGAATCGGCGTACACCTGCCACCAGTCTGGCCGCCGCATTTTGGACCCGCTGCAGGTGCTGAATCAGAGTCAAGGGCAACCCCATGTAGAGCGCGTTGCAATAGTCCAATCTCGAGATCACCAGCGCCTGGACCACTGTTCTAAGGCAGTCCCCATCCAGGTACGGACGAATCTGGGAGATACGGCGAAGGTGGAAAAAGGCGGCCCTGGACACAGCGGACACCTGGGCCTCCATGGTGAGCTCCGGGTCCAGGACTACTGCCAGAGCAAGTCCTTAACTGCTCATAAGAAGCAATGCATGGAGCAGACTGCTGGCTGCATCTCCTAATAAAGAGAGAAAAACATGCAGACAAATTTGAATTTGCTTATATGATGCAGCAGAATTTTTTATCTCTTTGTCTAACTTGGGGGGGATTTTAATGGGATTTTTAAAGACATAAAAATAACACAGTTTCCAAAGTGGGCTCTTATCACTCCTTGACCATTATCAATTTCATCTTAAGTAATAAACACTAGGAAAACATGGGGTTCTGATTTTATTGCCCCTTTATTCAAAGTTAGTGGTGACTGGTGGCCTTTACTATTGTCTATACTTTTTACTTACATCAATAAAATTGGTCA
Source organism: Phrynocephalus versicolor (assembly GCA_023846285.1). Lineage (NCBI taxonomy): Eukaryota > Metazoa > Chordata > Lepidosauria > Squamata > Agamidae > Phrynocephalus > Phrynocephalus versicolor. The sequence continues at coordinate 5,733,377 of JAHTLZ010000023.1, read as the reverse complement.
TATGTCTGAAATTTGGCATAAGGCAATCACTTCTCCAATTCATTAGAAAGTATGTGTGACTCATGCAAGGATACAGCATCAAATTTGTTCTCTGTTACTGGAAAGCTTTATTCTGCTCATTCTGCTACTATATATCTGAAGTGGACATGTCCATGATAGCTTCACAGCAGTGCATAAATTATTCAGCATTCAGAATAGTTCATTTGCATTCCTTTTTTTAAATAATTCTGACATGAAAAAGAGGCTGTGAGAACTAGAATCTGAGTGTGGTATTCCTCACACACTGGTGAAACTTCTAATGTCACTGCTTGCCAAAAGGAAAAAGGTGAATTACCACATGGGTTTGGCATCCATGCAACAGACTAAAGCAATAAATACTGCAAAACAAATTTTGAGCAGCATACACACCTTGTCTCCTGCCAATTGCAGAACCAAGAAACTCAATGGAAAGAAAAAATAATAAATCAAAGAGCACTTGAAGGCATACAATCTGAAGGGAAACAAGAGGGGAACTGTCAAAACAGCACTGTTAGGCAGTATGAGTTCAGCTATGTCCCAGAACTCAGCCTAGGGTTAAAAGAAGACAACATAGAGAGCACATCATTTGGGAGCAAAGCCAACTATTCCCTCAGAGCTTTATGCCTGACGAAGTGACTTGCAAGCCACATTGATTTCCTGATCTAGTTTACCTTTAGGAGGCTAGAAAATGCAGGTATGAAGGAATAAATCAGTCAGAGAGAAGATTATTAAAATATGTTTGAAACCCTTCTAAGGTATTGTACAAATCTTCTGAATACTCTTCTAGGCCGTTACTTCACGAGCCGCTCGCCTCGCGGCAAGCCGTCATTTCTGTGCGAACCGATCGCTTCAGTCCGCACGCTCCTCCTTTTTGGCTGCGACGTCACCCCGACCATGCCCCCTTTACCGTGCTCCAACCGGGGTGAGTGATTCCCCTGCCATGGGCCGGGAATCTTTTCGCTTCGCATCTCGCTTCGCTCCCAACGTCACGTGTGGTCTCGGTTTTTGGCTTTTATTTCAAGTTTTTTTAAAAAAATATTCAAACAGGGATATCGATGCATCGCTATATTGTTTCATCGCTTTGCGCTGTTACTTCCTCGCGCGAGTAGCGGCGGCGGCGGCGGCGGCGGGAGCAGGAGGAGCCGCTGCCGCCTCGCCCGGCCAGAGCAGGGCACCCGGGGCAGGCAGCGTGCAAGCGGCGGAGGGCGGGCGGCTGTGCCATGCGGGGCTCCCCCCGAGTAGCGGCGGCGGCGGCGGGGGGGCTGCCAATGATGCCAGGAAACAATGGACAAAACAATATAAATTAGGAGCGGAAAACACAGGATCGTACAGTAACCACGCTCTGTCGTGAATGACAGCCAAGCATTGATGCATGGATACGCCGAGTAAATTTTTTTAAAAAAAATAAAAGGAGAGTGGAACCGGACGTTGCAAATCAGCTTTCTAATGCGAAGGGAGCACGTGAGGTAGTAATCGATTCGGTCCCAAAAATGCCCCGCGTGAGTACAGAGAAACGGGGGTGGGAGCGAAGGGAGACCACGTGACCACCACGTGACCGCCTCCGAATTCAAATCGAAGGCAAGATCGATTCGAAGCGAGGCACCTCATGAAGTAACGGCCCTAGTTTCTCTTAAATTAAGAGTTCCCATTTCAAGAAGTGTGTGTGTGTGTGTGTGTGTGTGTGAGAGAGAGAGAGAGAGAGAGAGAGAGAGAGAGAGAGAGAATTTACCAGTATGAAACGAGCTACCATGAACACTACAGCCAGGTTAGATGGAGCTTTTGAATGGAAAAACCTACATTTACCGTAGAACTACAATATAAGGTTACATTATTTCCAATTTGGCATCTTCATATTCCAGAACATTCAGGTTTTGGACCTGGCAAGAGATGTGCAGCTGAAATCTTAATTAAACCCACCATATAGCAGTATTTGTTGAGTTTTCAGTGGCATGTACTGCCCACCACCAACTGCTGCTAAAAAAAAAAAAAAATCTGCCTCCTCATGGATTAACAGAAATTGACACTGTTCTACTTCAAAGCCAATATTTGTTGAATTTCAGAGGAGGCACAATCTCTGGAGATCTCAAAGGAACAGTCTTCCACATGGTAGCATCTTGGAACTGGTTGCACAAATTATCAACCAACAACCAACATTCTTGTACCCCAGGAGTTTCATACATGCTGCCATTCTTGCTTTGACAGTCCAAAGGAAAACCTTTGAGGCCTTGAGCACTGAGTAACCTGCATTTGAAGAGTGCTCTTTATATAGAAAAACAACCACTTGAAGCCAAACCCTTTAAAAACACAGATCTATGCTTTCTGCTTAAAAAACAGAGAAACAGAGAATTAGCTGGTAAGGTAAGATTCTGAAACACTGCCCTATCCCAAAATATTTGGATAGCACTCTGGACTGACCCCCAATCTACACCCCTCAAAAAAAAAAAAACCCAAACCATTGTCTAAAAACCAAACAGAAAGTTCCCACCAGAAATAACATACAGTGGTACCTTGTATGAGGGAATTAATTTTCCTTTGTACAAATTTCCCATAGGAATGCATTGAAAACGGATGAATCCCTAATCATGACTGTTTTTCTGTTGTACAGATTCACCCCATAGGTGATTTTCCCCTATCTCTAGAATTTTTTTCCTTTATGTGGATTTTCTGTTACACAAACTGCTTGTTTTATGAGGGTCCACTGCACATATGAGACTGGATGAGTCAGACGCCCACAAACAGTAAGAAGAACCACAGCTTTGTCCTTGTGCTACTCTGCATCAGAATGCTCTTCAATGACTGTAATAAACTTATTATTATTATTATTATTATTATTATTATTATTATTATTATTATTATTATTATTATTATTATTATTATTATTATTATTATTATTATTATTATACCACACAGCTATCTACGCTGGATTTTATATTACCAATCACTAGTTGATCGCTTCCCAAGCGTTTAGGACTCAGTGATGTATCAGCGAATTATGCGAGCAGATCCCAGTAAGGTGGCTTTCTGCATCTGACTGATGGTAACTTTGTCAACTTTTATTATTATTCCGACCAGTTCAGCAGTCGCGAGCGCACTCGCTACGGGTTGTTACACCCCGAGAGGCCAGACGCTCCTCCACCAGAAACCGAGCCTTCTCGGTGGCTGCTCCATTGTTATGGAACAGCCTCCCCAGCGAAGTGCGCTCTGCAGAGTCCCTGCTGGCCTTCCGTAGAGCGGTTAAAACCATCCTATTCCGCGAGGCCTTCGGTGACCTAGTTTAAGTTTAAGTTTTTTTTCCTGTCCCCGCCATCTGCTGCCCGTTCACCCGCAGCTCGATTTTTACGAGCTATAATATCAACGGAGGGTGTTCGTGATTTTATGTCTGTATTTTACTTCATTTTATTTTATTATTTAATTTCGTTATTTGTCAACACTGTTATTGTATATTTGTGTTTATTAATTTGTAAGCCGCCCAGAGTTCCCTTAGGGAAGATGGGCGGGGTATAAATTTAATAAATAAATTATTATTATTATTATTATTATTATTATTATTATTATTATTATTATTATTATTATTATTATTATTATTATTATTATTACTCTACAGCAGAAAATGCTAGTGTCATATGATATAAGTCAGCTTTTGCTGAACATGTGGGTGCAGTTCTTAATAAATCACACAGGATTATTATTGTGTGCCTTTGCAACTGACTTAAAAAGGTAAAGGTTCTACTGGCTCATGTGCGCTAGTTGTGTCCGACTCTAGGGGCACAACTCATCTCCATTTCTAAGACAAAGAGCCAGTGTTGTGCAAGTCTGTGGCCATGTGGCCTGGCATAACTGAACACATATCTGCACATGGCCCGCCCCTCCCTCCCCCTCCTTCGCCCCATTTTTTTTTAAAAAAAATCTTCCAACACTGACACCACCGGGAAGCTTGAGGGGCTGGGCGGCCGAGGCAGCCGGTGAGCAGAAGCTTGTGGGACTGGGTGGGCAGGCAAAGGGCTGGGCCACCACCAGCAGCAGCACCGGGAAGCTTGCGGGGCTGGGTGCGTGCACGGGGGTGGGCCGCCGCCACCGGCATCACAGGGAACTTTGTGAAGCTAGGCGCCTTCCTTCCTTCCTGCGGGTGGGATTGCAAGGGGTCAGTGGGTGGGGCTTATGGGTCTGTGGGTGGGGCTTGCAGTGGGATGGCAGGGTCAGGGAGCAACCGGCCCCTGAAACATTCTCAGCCACCAAATCTGGCCCTCCTTACAAAAAGTTTGGGCACCCCTGCTCTATACCTTCCTGCTTTTTTATGGCAGTACCTATTTATCTACTTGCTTTTACATGCTTTCGAACTGCTAGGTTGGCAGAAGCTGGGGTTAACAATGGGAGCTCACTCTGCTGCATGGCACCTGGGATTTGAACCGCTGAGCTGCTAACTTTGCAGCTGACAGTTTCAGCACTCTATCCCACTGAGCCACCATGCCACCCCATTGAAAAGGTTTATTATTTAGCTGATGTTGTCCCTCCAAAAGACACCGACAGGTGCTTGCAAAATAAGGTAACACGACAGGAAACACATCAACATCATGGACACCAGCCTCCTAGGCAACAGGTAAAATTGAGAAAAAGTTTCCTGTACACATCTCAAGCTCAAAATTATAAACCAAAAAAGGCTACTCTAAACCTGCAGAGAACAAAAATAACACACCTTCTTTAATGAATGAATGCTGCAGAGGGTCTCCCACTAGAAGTCTCTAGCAAGACCATCTGGAAGTCACTCAATAGACTTTAAAAGGCTGCTATCCCACAGCCGGAAAATCTGGATCAAAGTAAAAAGCGTATTTTCCCCCCGGAACAGTCATGTGCTTGAAAATGTGGTTCCTGTGTCCCCACAGGCGCAATTTAAAGAACTGCATTTTTTGTGTCCCCATAAGTGGGAACTGCAACGCAGCAGAATGAAAAGGTTTTGGTATGGATTTTCTGAGTCCCCACAGACTCAAGTACCGGTTTAAAATCTGCATCAAAATTGAGACAAGCTTTGGACCACCTCGAGACCAGGTACTCGTAAAAATTGCCGGGTCACACTTCAATGGGCATGATCACATTTTTTTTCCCTTTAAAGTCCACAGGTCGTGGGGACACACTTTTATTAACTGCATCTTCTGACAGTTTGAAGTTATTTTGGTACTTGTGCAATAGCTGCCAAAGAGAAGTAGGAAGGTCAAAGAATAATCAAGGAAAAGGGGCTCCTTGGATACAAGACAAATGTTCTTTCACTGGGGAGAAATTCAATCAATGCAGGATTTATTCATATGCAGTTTATACCCCACCATATGTAAAAAAGAAGTACAGTGGACCCTCATATAACAAACGGTTTGTATAACATAAAATCTGTACAACATAAAAAATTCCGGAGATAGCGGAAATTTGCATAGCAGAATCGCCTATGGGGCAAATCCATACAACATAAAAATGGTCATGATTATGGATTACTCCGTTTCAATGCATCCCTATGGGAAATTTGTATAAAGGAAAATTTGCTTAACAGAATTTCATTTGGAACGAATAAATTCCTTTATGCAAGATACCACTGTCTAGTAAATGGCCCAGATAGTGCTATTCAAGTAGCCCATTTCTGGTCAAGGCTAGTGTAATTATCTTAACAATTTAAGTTATCTTCTATTTTGCCTATACTGTATATCATATACGGTCATAATTTTAAATTGTGCAATGTTCTAATTCAAAGAAAGAAAGAAAGAAATTTTTTAGTTTCCTGGTTATCAGAAGTTTATTTTTACCTAGATATTCTAGGTGTTTAGCTCTACTGTTCTTGTGTTATAATCAACTGCACAGAAGATGTTGTAAAACAGCAAGGGGTTTGTTCTGTTTGGCACCCTATTATTAGAATAGGTAGTAAACAATCAGTTTGCACAGTCTGTGGAGTTCTAGGCCTCCTTTCCACATCTCACTTAGTGGCAGGTTTTCTTTTTATCACCAGAATCCACAACAGAGAGTGCAGCCATCATAATTTTCATTCATGTTTTGCATCTCTACCTCTGGTATCGACTTCCCAGCAACAAAAGGGCAAGTCAGGAAAAGGCATAACAGCCAGGAATTATTGATCACACAACAGATCAAATGATTTGAAAAATAATAGTGACTCCTGGAGGAAGAAAGGGAAAAAGAAAAGGAAAAAAATTAAAAGTAGTAAATCATTCTTCCTTTAAAACATTCATTTAGATCACTGTACCAAGATATCTGAAAACAAAGTGCCATTAACCTCTGGTTTCTGATGAATTTATTGACAAGAACAATGTAACAAGAATGTGCTCTTTAAGTGCTCAAAACTCACAAATTATCTTATTATTTAAAAAAAACACAAGTGCTTTGGTTTAAATTTCAATTGCTGGATAGGTCAGTGGTGTAGGTCTCTGGCTGCAGCATTAGGGTTTGGGAGTTCAGTTCCACACTGTGCCTTCTTGAGAGGAGCTGGACTCAATGGTCAAAGGTTATTGTTATAAAATGCTGTGAACCATGTTCTAAAAACCCATTCTAAGACTAGCAGAATCACAGGAATTATCAGTTCCAGTTACTGTATAAAGAGTTCTGAAATGCACTAGAAAATGATTAGAATGAAAGTGCTATGATAAGTCAGTCCAACTATAGTCAATGTGAGTTCTGCACAAGTGTCATTACCCTGCATACATGTGTATAAATTATAAAATGTTTAGGACCAAAGTACCACTCCAGGCCAAGAGATATAGACATAGATATAATTAAAATTGTTCAGGTCTTCAGGATGTACATATCATTAAAAAGCAAAGTTTGAAAAGAATGAGTATAGTTAGTTGCTAGTATACCGACCCCTTAGTGCAAACTCACAATATTAAATCAATAATTTAATACTGAAGTTAAAATATACAGTAAATACTATAAAATACAGTAAATACTATACTATAAATAAATACCTGTCAACTAGCTTTAAGAACTGCATTCAAGTACTGTAGAATTAAACAAATGTAAAATAAGGTTGTGCATCTCATGTCAGTTATTTTTTTTCCTCTGCTGTCTGTTGTATTGTATGTTTGATATTTGTTCCTGTTCATTGCCATTGTTAACCACCCAGAGTTCCTCTGGAAAGATGGGCGGTATGAAAATATATAAAATAAATAAATATATAAAAGTCAGCATTAAATAATTCTGTTTTTACTAGTTTCCTAAAAACTAAGAGAGAGATGGTGCCTGATGTACGTCTTTAGGAAACTTGTTCCAGAAAGTAGGGACCATGACTGAAAAAGCATGATTTTAGTATTAGTTCTTTTGGCCTCCTTAATTGTCACCATTTTTAACCTCAAGGACAATGATGAGTAGGTGGAATAGGTAGCTGTTTTGTAGGACAAACATTCTGACATGTATCAAGGTCCTACGGGCTTTATAGGTCTTGACCAGCACCTTGAATTGGGCATGGAAACTAAGAGTGAGCCAATGAAGGCATGTCAAGAGTGTGGATATATGTTTACATCTGCTGGCACCTGTGATCATTATGGCACCTGCATTTTGAGCCTACTGATGTTTCCGTACTGACCTCAAGGGTAGCCCTACATACAGAGAACTACAACAGTCATTTTAGTAATTACCCACACTACTAACAATTAAAGATTCAACAGACTATATCAAAGAGCTTTTAAAACAATATGAGGAAATAAAGGGGTTAAAGTCAAATTAAAGCAAATGGGAATGTATGTTAAAGCATTACTGTAATGAAGAAAGAATGAGGATGAAAGACAAATTTTAAAGTAGACTAAAACATAGTATTAGATATTAGAGACAAAAAAAACCTTAGAATTTTCAAGACATTGTAAACATTGTATTTTGAAGAAGTGAAAAAAAAACAAATTCAGGAGCCAATTGCTGGATCATTCAGTGGCCTAGAAATGACCCGAAACGGACCCATTCCAACATATGAAAACTCAAAACGTCATTTTTTCTGGTCGTGCCCATGTCTACTCCCCACCTATTGAGCAGCCTCCTTGACTCCAGCTTGGTGCAATCCCGACTGAGATGTGCCACCACATGGAGGACCATAGTACTCCCCTCCTAGAGCAGAGCCGTTTTCAAGGCCTCTGTGCTGTAATGGTTTTTTTTAATCACCTGGCCTCCCTATATTGAAACCAGGTGGGAGGAATGGAAGATAGTCAGCATATTCCCCACTGGAACAGGAAAGCTGTGTTAAGTGCACCTGAAGCCTCTCTGACCAGCTCAGCATGCATATAGGATCTGATTAACTTGATGGTACCTTAAGAGCAATCTGTTTTTAAATACAGAATGCTGTGTGCAGTTTCTCTCTCTCCTTATGCCTCCTATTAAAACAATTATATTTCATCCATGTGCTGGTGCAGCAGCAGCAGCGTCAAATGGCAGAGCTAAAAAAGACCCTATGGGTAGTCATGTCCAGTGCCTTTCTAAACAATCCAGGGTTTTAAATACGTTTCATGAAGCAAATTTCCAATCCAATACAAATCCAACCTGTGAAAGAAAGCATCTTTTCCAGGGCTGGATCGAGATATTTTGCTGCCTAACGACCAGCATTTGGGACTTTCTTTGACACAGGAAACATATGCACCACCAAACATGAGCTGCAGGTTAAGATCCTATGGTGTGTAACATGGCACACACCCTCCCTTCCAAAATCTGCTGTGCCTGCCCAGCATCTGCTATTGTGGTGACCACCTCACTTTGCCTAATGATAAAGGTGACCATGATCCTTTGGCCTGAGACCTTGCCCGATGCCTCCTAGACTGATATCAAGCAAGGACAAATGGGCTTTCAGTAGACTATGGCATGGAGGCCACACTTCTTCCACAAGAAAGATCCTGAGTTGGCTAAAATAGGGCACATAATCTCCAGAGCTCCAGAGACTGGGCAGAGCCATCAATGGATCTTGGAAGGCTGAATCCATTCTCTTTACTCCCACTTTTCCCCATGTTGGAGTCATGGAAGCCCAAGGGGTGCAGAGGACCCTCCCCTAGAAAAAGGGCATGGCAAAATAGCCACAAGCTCCTGCCGTGTGCAAAAGAACTTTCTCAGCATTGCCCAACAAAAACTTGAGGCTGTTCATGGGACAGTAATGATAAGGATGGCAACATAGTAAGTGTAGGCCCTAAAGAGGCAACAATGTGCCTCATTCAATACATGTCTTTTTGTTTAGTTCCTTCCAGTTTTGAAACCCAAGGACATTCAAGGTAGAAGTTCATCTTCCATTGCAGGCATTCAGACTGCTGAGTCAGAAACCCTGTTCTTTATATCCTACTTGATTCATAAGAACTGTTCACTTCATTGACTCCCAATATTTCTTTTTCTCATGTGAAAAAAAAGTGTTGAATTTTAAGTGAATATGCTTTGCCATGCTTTAATAATTGCCTCCGTCACTGAGGATAAATCCTTCTGTTAGGTAGCAGAGTACGAATTCCAAATTCCAAAAGCATGCTCATCAAGCAGAAAAATGATATTCCCAGCTTTAATTTTTTTTAAAGAAAGTACCTGAAGTGTTAGAAAAGTTTTGGTCTTTGAATAGCTTCTGACACTGCTGAAAGCTGGCAGTCAAAGTGCCACATATTATTTATCTTCAAATGAATTTCCTAAAGCTTTCACAGTTACAGAGTTAACAATGCTGAACTCACTGCAAGCCATGAATTTTCTTTTGCCGCCTTCCTCCCCTATTCCTTATTTGCTTCCCTCAGACTTGCCTTTTTCTTCAGCTCTCTCCTCCCTGTTCATTGCCCTCCTCCTAAGAGAAAAAGGCAGCCTCTGCAGGGTTCCTATTACGATGTTCAGTGCCAAAATCTCTTGCACTGCAATCTCTTCTTGGCACCTCAATACAAGGACATCTCACAGGTTCCCTTCCCTTTTCTGAGCTAAGTTTGGTCTGTGATATCCTCAAAGAAGGCTTTGCTTGTCTCAACACCTGTTCTCCTTGGGCCATGTCCAGACACTGGAACTCTCTTCCTCAGGAAATTAGAAAAGAAGAAGCTTATCGCCAAAGGCTTTCTGAAAAGCTTTCCTGGTTATGTAGGCATTCCCTTCCTTGTAAACATTTTCACAGCCATCTTTCTTTCTTATCTGTTGAAATGTTTTCATTATCGTTCTCTACTTAGAATGTGGCTACATGGTCAAACATTGCTGAACTTGCTATGTTATTAAAAACAACAACACATGAATTCAAAATATTTTTCATTGACCATATGACATAACAGTTGAATCGAATGGAGCCCATCCTTTTTCTTTCCTCGTCTGCTGGGGAGGCTTCTACCTCTTAAGGTTGGAAGGATTTGAGTAGGCTTGTTCCCATTAGATTAGTGGTGATATGTTCTTGTTAAGATGGGGGAGGGGCATCTGTAGATGGTGTTTTGTAGATGTAAGTAGGGATGGGCACAAAATGAAAAATGAAATGTTGTTTCATCGTTTCATTAGCTGATGAAACAAAATGAAACAAAGGGTGTTTATACACAACCTCTAAACTCCGCCGCAAATGGCTGCAAGCTCCGGAGCTTAAAAATGTTTCCCCACCAGCTCCGGAGTTTGCAGACAATTAAGTGCGACCCCGCTCACCTAAGCGCATCCCAGCGCACCTTTCAGGTACCTGCTCTTGGAGGGTGAAAGATCTTGATCCGGATCTGCCGGGCTCTCCTTGCTTCTTTTTGTTGTTGTTTTTTGCCTCCTGCCCCTTTAAGAGCAGGAATTTAGGGGTCGTGTAAAAAAGCCCTGCAGGAATCATGACGCGGCGGTGCTGGAAGCAGCTTCCACCGGCAGGGAGGTAAGGCTGCGTTCTTTTGTTCCTTTTTTTCTCTCTGGAGGGGGTGGGGACTCAGCAACAGCAACAACCCCCAAGATCTCTGGTCCGAATTTAAGGGACCAGCGGATCTTAGGGGTCGTGTAAAAAGGCCCAAAATAAAATGAGGAAGCAGCATTTTGTTACAGATGAAATGAAACAGTGTTTTTTTCTGTTTAAAACCAACCATTTTGTTTCACTGTAAAACAGCTCCCTTACCTGCTGGGCTCACAATGAGCTGCCACTGCCGCCGCTACTGGAGCCAAGGAGGAGGAGGAGGAGGAGGAAGAAGAAGAAGAAGAAGAAGAAGAGGTGGTGGGCTGCCTGGCTGGGAAGGAGCCTCGACTTCTGCCGCTGCCGCCAAACCACAGGTGGGGGAGGAGGAAGAGGTGGTCCCCCCCACACAGCTCCAGTTCTCCCATCCTCTTCCTCTCAGTCCTAGCTTCCAGGCCTCCTCTCAGCTGGGAGATGGGCAGGGGGTGATTCCCCTGGGTCCTAGGGACACCAGATTTGGTGCCAGGGAACCATTTTCAGAGGGCTCCAGCTTGGCTGAACCCCTTTAAAAACAGCCTGGTCACCACCGTGGGGCTCACACAGTGGAGAATGGCTCATTTTCAGAGCCATCCAGCTGAGCTGTCATCAGCTGGATCGCTGTTTATGTTTATGTTTATGATTATGATTTTAAAAACAAACTTTTAAAAATTTCAAATGCAAAGCACATTCTCCTGCCTGGTACACATAGATTCTACTAGGTGTTGACAAAGTCAAGAAAAGAAAATGATGGAAATGGAAGACACAGAACCCTTTGTGTAGCCTGTAAATCACGTGCAAGAAACTGGCTTCAGAAGAAGGTCTTTCAAGAGATGAGGAGAACTCTGCCCCAGCGCAGATCTATGAGTCAAGGAGAACCAGGTCAGCAATAGGAACATATCTGAGATTCAGTTTAAGGGCACACATCGTTGGATTTTTTGGGAGAATTGACCTTGAAACATGATTTCTTAGGACAAAGCTTTTCCTCTTTCTCAGAGCCTCCCCATCCCAAGCCACATAGTGAAGGAGAATAAGAGTGAATCCCTCAGATATGCCTGGTTGGGATTCTGATGCAGCAGGAGGAAGACCTGCAGCCATTTTGGGAAGCAGAATCATTCCCTTCAGGAGTACAAAACCAGACATCCAAATTGGGAAGAGGGACTCATACTCTTGCAGGGTCGAAATGTAAGGAATTTAAATTTATGAGGGTCCCGCCAGCGTGCCTTT
>JAHTLZ010000023.1:5687009-5717037 GCA_023846285.1 Phrynocephalus versicolor | reverse complement strand
TATTTCTCTTGACCTCATCTGAATATAAGCAAAACAATTCAAGGAGCTGTTGTAGCCATCACAAAAGACAAATACAAAAGTGGAACAGGTGATACCTTTAGGCTACGATAAAAATAACAAAACATTGCTAATATTTTGGGGGCAAAGCCCCCTTCCTCAGAGCAGTATCAATAGGTAATATGGCAAAAGATGGATTCACCAGGAATTATTTCTTAGGTGTAGAGTCCATGGCAAGATGAAAAAAAAAAGCCATTCAGTAACACTCAGGAATAAGCAATTTCAGAAGCATCTCTAAAGACAACTGGGAGTTGGTTATTTGTACAAGAGGGCTTTGAAGCTTTTCATGTTATCTTTTTAAACTGCTGTTTGTTCCTCTAACTTTTCTTTGCATCCTAAAACAGTATTAAAGATGGGTTCCATGGAAATGGAAAACAGAATGATTAGGGGACTGAAACACCTTCCTTACCATCTGAAGGTGCAACAGCTGGGCCTCTTCACTCTTGAATGATGGCACCTAAGAGGCGACCTGATTGAAGTTTATAAAATCATACATGGTGTGGACAAAGTAGATAAGGAAAAACTGTTCTCCCTATTGCACAACACTAGAACTAGGGGGCACTTCATGAAACTTTCTGTGCCAGATCTCAAACAAATAAGAGAAAGTACTTTTTCACCCAGAGGATCACTGGTCTGTGGAACTCCCTGCCAGCATAAGTGGGGACAGCTGTCAGCCTTGATAGCTTTAAAAAAAAGATTAGACACATTCATGGAGAACAAGGATATCAATGGCTATCCTATCACTATGGATGCCTAAGGCCAACCTCCGGGTTGGAGAGATAAACAGGATATCTCTCAATGCCTTTTGCAGGGAATCATAAGCAACTGCTTAGAAATACACTGAAGCAAATGTTGAGTCACTGTGTGAGACAGAATGCTGGACTGGATGGGCTGTGGCCTGTTCCAGCAAGGCTGTTCTTATGTTCTTATGGTTTGTTCTTCCCCACCTTCACACAAGTTGTCTTCTATAGGGAAGCCCCATTTTCTCAGATTACCCTTTCATCTTCCAACCCCAGCACACAGTCTCTTTAATGCTTTCCATATTGGCCATGGTTGTTCTTGGTCAGGTGGTGGGGAGTTCAGTAGTTCTGCCCAGTTACCCAGTAGCTCCTTGCTCACCTTTCATAGTTCTAGGATAGTCAGTGGGAAGTGATTGCTTGTTTGCTTCTTTATTGGATTTCTGTACCACCCATCTAGCTGCTGGGGGGTGGGCACAGGTTGTGAAAAATTCATTCATTCAACTTATATACAGTTGTCCCCCACCATTTTGCGGTTCATAGGCAAGGACCCCTGGGGCAACCTGCATAGGCCTGTTTGAGGCCTCTTGCACTTACCCCAGGCCTGGCACTGCCCCGAGTGGGCCTCTGACAGGCTTCTCTGGCCTGTTGGAAGCCCCAGGAGTGGTTTCCGGTGAATCAGAAGTGGCTTTTGAAAAAAAGGAAGTGCCTTCCAGATAACCGAAAACCACTTCTGGGGCCTCCGACAGGCTTCCTGGGCCTGTCAGAGCCCCCAGAAGTAGTTTCCAGCAAACCAGAATTGATTTCCGGATTGCCAGAAACCACTTCTGGAGCCCGTGACAGGCTTCCCAGGCCTATCGGATGTCCCAGAAATGGTTTCCAGCAAAATGGAAGTGACTTCCGAAAAAATGGAAATGCCTTCAGAATGAATAACCTGAAACCACTTCTGGGCCTCTGATGGGCCCGGGAAGCCCATTGGAGGCCCGTTTAGGGCAGTGCTAGGCCTAAGCAATGTGTAGGAGGCCCCAAACAAGCCCCCTCCATCCCAACCCGAGCCAGCATCCACATATCACATATTTTCCTTTATTGCCTAAACCCTGCAATAAGCCGGGGATTACCGTACCACTCCATCTGGCCCAAAGGAAACTATAAGTATGTTTATTTCAATTTAGATGAAGGATTGAGTTCCGGTTCCGGTTGGGTGCAGTCGACAGCCAGCGTTGCTCTGCCGTGGCTGCTCGTGGGAGTATTTCTGGTTGGTGATAGCTGGTTCGGCAGCCCTGCTTAACAAGCTATTTAACAAGTGTCTATCAAGCCATTTGTCAAGACACTTGTCAAGGCAAAAATCTCCACACATTTGGAGCTAGAATAAACACTGCTATCTCCCTGTTCTCACTCTGGCTCCCTGCTACTGTGGCCTCTGGAAAACAAAGTGAGAAGTTTGTGCTTCTGAATCAACGTAGCTAATGGATACAAAGACGCTGGAAATATTGGACCTCACCCTTTCTCCCCCAGTCCTACACGAGATAAAGAAACATACTCCAATTGTTATCACACCCATCCACACCTTAGTTGGACGTAGAGAAGCCTTACAATATCAACCTCCATCACAGAGCAGAAGCTCTACATCTCCTCTGCCAGGCAGCCCCACGCTAACCGACAACAATGTTCAATTTAAGACAGGTGCTCAGAACATCACGCTGAGGAAAATGCGTCAAGTGAAGATAACAGACTTTACCAATGGGCATGTGCCTCCCACATGCAATGCAAACTATATATGCGATATGAGAGGAGACAGACCTTTAGAAATCCCTGGTAATCCCCAGATGGATTTAACAATGCCCCTCTCCAAAGATGACCAGGTTTTGGGGGATGTATCATTTGCTCTCAGCCAACTCAATAGTACAGTGATGAAGGATGAATGAAGATTGGTGGGGGAAGGAAATACTTTTTTTAAGATATACAGATGATGGCACTATTCTAAAAATGCAGCACTTATGATGAAAGCCAAAAGGACAAAAACAGGAGAGATGCTGAACACTGAAAAACAAAAACAAAAATAAAGGCTACAGAGGGATCACATAACTTTAATGTTGACAACAAAGAAACTGGAATTGTTAAAGATTTGCATTGCCGCAATTTGATCATCTGAGGCAAATCTGAAGGCTGAGATTCAGATTCAGCTTTGGAGAAACTACAAGTTCCACCTGTGCAAGGATGACCAAGGCCGATACTATGGTATTTCCAATTACTGTATACTGACGTGAAAGCTGCATGGTGGAGAAAGTCGGCAGGGCAGAAAATAATTCAATTTGAAATGTAGTATGGGAGGAATACTTGACAGATACCATGAAGTATCAGAAAAACAAATAAATGGCTGCTAGATCCAATAAAGTCTGAACTCTCTGCAGAACAACAAGAATAAACTGATGCTATCATACTCTGGGGCAAGACTCATTGGGAATGACAATAATGTTGGGGAAGGCTGAAGGCAGCAGAAAAAGAGAAAGATCAAATAGGAGACAAATTGACTTTATTAAGGATGCCAAGCCAAAGTGCACAATAGCTCAGCAGGGCTGCTGGAGGTTGCTAACTCACAGGACTGCCATAAGTTGGACATCGCTTGACAGTGCCTGAAAAAAGGGGTGAATTTCATTTTAGATCAAATAAAATGTTTGGGTTGTTTGCTTATTTTTTCATTATATTAGTGAATGTAATTACTTTCAATTCTGCATTGTATCCAAAGTAGGTGCATATTAATATTCAATACATTTGTAAACAGCTTTTAAAATGCATATAAAACATTCTGAAAACAGACAATAAAGTTTGTTTTAAATTTACTTAATTAGTATGGCATAACACAATGCAGAATTATTCTGTAAGATTTTGCAGGGACAATATGAAGTATGTATAAAATGTAATACATTGAAAGAATACATTCTACAAGATATTTAAAAGCACACCATAATGATAGTGAATAATTTGTGAGATAAATTATGTATGAGCAGTAGAGATGAGCATGAATTTTAAAATGAATTGCAAAAATTTCTTCAAAAATCACTAATTCATTTATTTGTATTCATATAAATCAATAACCCTCATATGAATCAACAAATGTTTAGCGTTTTTGTCAATTTATTGGGCTATAAAATCATCCCTAAGGCTCTTAGAGACACTGAAATTGCATGAAAGTTTCCCCTAATTCTCCTCTACAGGTGAAGATTTGATTTCTCATGTCTGAGTAATGCATCCCTAACCAGAAAGTTTCCTCGGGTACATAGAGAAAACCAAACCTATGGAGAATCTTCCTCTGGCTTTCCTCTACAATCCCACAAAGTCTGGTGAAGATTGGGTTTTAGACCTAAAACTCAATCTTCACCAAACTTGGCAGGATTGTAGCAGAGATTTGGAGGGGGGGGGACTTCATTCTTGGTCTCTCTAGGTACTAGGAAGACAGTTTCTTGAGGGTGACCTCTTTAAGGGTGGACACCTTAGGTATCGAGAACCTATACTTCAGCAAACATGCAGGACTTGTAGAGGAGAGTCAGGGGAATCTCTAATTTAGTATCTCTAGGTGCTTGGGGAACACTGTATAGAGTTTTAAATGCAAAAGGGAATGATTCATCAATTTTTAAGAAAAAAATCATAAAGTTGTTACTTGTGACTTGTCGTATCATGAATCAAATGAATCACTATTTTTCTGATTCATGCCAATTTCTAATGAGCAGTTTCTAGAGTGACTAAACCTAAGGCTGGATATCTAAATCTTTTAACCACTGAACAGTAGTGCCCTCAAGATGATGTAATACTTACAAGGAGCCAGGGAATCTTCTAAGGGGGTATCCTCTTGCAGTGTGATGTAAAATTTGT
The DNA here is from genome assembly GCA_023846285.1 of Phrynocephalus versicolor. Taxonomy (NCBI): domain Eukaryota; kingdom Metazoa; phylum Chordata; class Lepidosauria; order Squamata; family Agamidae; genus Phrynocephalus; species Phrynocephalus versicolor. The sequence continues at coordinate 5,712,373 of JAHTLZ010000023.1, read as the reverse complement.
GGGATAAAACCAAAGTCACAATTAGAATTATCAGCCAGCCCCCACTTATGGTTCCAATATTGGCCCCTGTTGTGGTTAGTTTGAATGTTAAAAACAGGCAAGAGTCACTCTTAAATATTTTAATAGTTGGGCTTTAGCAGCTGATTACTAAAATCCATTATTGGTGCATAGTTGGCTTGTCTGTTGCTCAAATGAAAGCAAGTGACCTTAGTTTTGTTGATTTAAAAAACCTTTTTAAAAAAACTATTCATTTCCTTCAAATAATTTTGAGGGTTTTTTCTGAGGTGTCAAGGTCTTCAGATTTTATGATCAGTGCAACGCACTCAGCGTATGTAAACATTTTTGCAGCAGCTCTTGGCAGGTAAGTCAGATGTATAAATATTAAAGAGTAGTCAGGCCAGTACACCATGTTGTGGCAGGCCATCATTTAACCTATGCTTCTTGCTGGTTTGATCATCTAGCTGTACTCCAGTGTACTTCAATGTCTCTATCTGAAATCATGTTGTTGAATGCTGTTTTCTTACAGGGCACAATAGGTAATAATTTTGAGATCATTCCTTCTCGTCACACCATGTTATCAGCGGGTGGTAGGTAAATCAATAAATATGATGACTGATTTTTTCTCTGTGCTGAAATCCATTTTCTATTTGGGAGGCTAGTCCTAGTCCTGGGACTGCACATTCTTTTTTAAAAAAAATCTAAATACAGTCTCTTCCATTGGGATTTTCCAGAGGTTTAATTCTGTTTAAAATAATTTTCTTCTGCAGTTTGTAAGAGAGGCGTTAAAACGCTTTATGTCTAAAGTAGAAGCGTAGCTAGGATTTGGAGCACCTAGGGACAAAGCCAGTTTTTGTGCTCTCTCCTGCCCCCCAACCGTGTCTCAGCCACCCAGAAAGGTGGGGGGCAGATCCTGGGGGGACAGTGGGTCAGGGGGGAGAAAGGTCTCTCTTTCTCATGCCCTCTTTGGGGGTCTCGCTTCCAGACCAGGTTCTCCTGTGCAAACCGTACAGCGCGTGGATAGTGGGGGCAAGAAACAAGTCCCACCTCAAGGAAGCACTTAAAGTGTGGGGAGGGAGCCAAGGATGGTACTCCACCCATCTTGTCACTACACCATTGTTCAGCAATTAAGTAAAAGCTCCAGAGATGTTGTGTGCCATCAAATAACTAATGACCTGTGGCGACTATAAAACTGGTGACTACTGACTTCCAGAATGTCCCAGTATTAACAGCTCTGCTGGGATCTTGCAAACCAACAACACCTTGTGTCATATTTGCTCTTCCTTCTACCCTGCCTTCCTAGCAGTACAGTATTAACTTTTTCGGAAAGTTCTTCTTGGTTTTTGCAAATTGAGTACCCAATTTTCTGCTTTTCTGGCTGTGTTTCGTACACATTTCAATTGAGTTTACTATTGTTCCTCTCCGCCTTCACTGTTTCTTTTTCACATAGCATGGATGATTTTTGACTTGGCTTCAAGTGACACTCTTTGTAACTCCACCCCTCCCTCTTTATTATTTCAAAAGGCAAAGAAGCATCTTTTGATTTTTCCTAGAGTCCTAGACCTTTGGGCTGATATAGACTTTCTTCCTCAGGTAAGCTATCCCAAGTAAGGGAGGGTTGAGATCAGGGGCTCTCTGTCCCTTCCTTGAGATCCTTTCCAGGGAGCTCTTCTTGGTAATTGTGGGGCAGAAAAGGAGCTCTGGACTCCCTGTATTTTTCCTTCCATGCCATTTTGTTTTTGGTTTTTGGGGGGTGGGTGTTTGGGCTTGGGGAGGAATTTCTTTTCCTCAGTCAGCCCACTTGACTTTAAAATAGTGAGAGGGGAAAATATGCTGGGGGGGGGAAATAGTCTTTCTGCTCTGGGGGGTAAAAATACTCTTAAATAAATAAATAAATAAATAAAGCCATCCCACACCCCAGAATTGACCCCCTTCTTTCCTCCATGGAAAAGAAACAACCTTCCAGTTATGTGTGCGTGGGGGGGGGATAGCTAGGTCTGACCTCTGTAGGGGAAGGGCTGCCATGGATTCCCTTTGAAGATTCCTGGCAGTCAAGCCCAGCCTCACCCGGGCTCTGCCTCCCTCCCGCCAGGGTGCAACCACTATGCCCCCCCTGCGAAACAGACTCAGAGCTGCTTTGTTGGGGCAGGAGCGCCGCCACTCAGGGTCCTCCAGGGAAGCCTCTGCTATTGGAAGGGCACACGGCTTCTTCCTCCTGCTGCTCCCTGTCCAGGCACCCCCAGATTGCTGCACGCCCTGGGGCAAATGCCCACTTCTGCCCCCCCGCCCCCCAATTACACCAGTGGTCTAAAGTCCTCCACACATTTCCCCTCTTTGCCAGGTTTTAAAATAGCAACAATTTTTATTCTCTTAAAAATTGTTGGCAGCCTCCCTCTTCATTGAATGTGATTGTAAAATTGCCTGGAGCCAGGGTGTAGTATGGAATCATTCATTTTCAGGATGTTCTTGTGTCCATTAGTCCTGTACGCAATACTTCTGTACAAAAACTAAAGCTTGCTGTCTCTTTGCCCTGTTTCAAAAAGAAACCCAAGATGCAACCCCACCCTCTACCCCAACAGTGTGTTTCTTAAATAAAAAAATAGGGAGCAGTAGCAAATTGGGCAGAAGGAGTTATTGATTCTTCTGGATCAATATGTATGTTACCAGCTTCTACAGCTTAGCAATATGACATAAATATGGGTTTCTCATGAACAGGCTTCATTTGACAGTTTTGAAGTCAATTCTTCACATATCCTAGAGAGTTTTTAAAATGTATTATCAAGACAATACTGACATACCGTTCTCTATGGCATATTATTATATTATTCGCAAAGGATTTGTGAATAAATCCTAACTTACAGGATGTTACAAAGCATAAACAGCTTGTAGTTTCTGTTCTTTCAAATTATCTTAAAGCCATCTGCCAGCTGTGATTTTTAAGAATTGTTTATAAACCCACCAATATTATGAGGGCAGCTTTTCCCCATGTTGTCAGTTGATTGTAACTTGACAATCCTGTATCCTGCATTGTCCTGGATTGTGTCTCCAGCAGATACGGGCATCAGATACCACTTGAGGTTCATCAGCAGGTCATTACTGTCAATTATGTTGTGTGTACTCAACACCTATTATTCATCCCTTCATGCTCAGCTTTCAGATAATACTCCCAGTTCCACCATGTTGAAAGAAAGAAATGGAGACGAAGAAGATGGAAAGGCAACTCAACAGAGCTATAAACTTCCAGAGTTCACTCTGTAGCACATTACTGCACAAGAAGACATACAGAAAGCAGATAGTGGCTAAAATCAATAGTAAATTACAACTAGAGAAGAGCCATTGAATCAGTGGGGATTTGGTGACTGAAATCCTGTGTAAGTGGATTGATTCAGAGGGCCTACTCTAGCTGCAAATTACTCCCAGATTTCAGCCAGTGAATGCATGCTATACAGAATTAATTTTCATTAAGTAGTACAGAAACCCCACTAGCTTGCACAGTCTTGTGACTACACATCAGCCCAGTAATATATATATTTTCTGTCTTCGACATTTTGATGTCAAATGGAATGGCAAGATAGACTTAACTTTCATCTTACCAAAAATAGGATGCAATGGATCTTTATTAAACTGTGCAATTTTATTTCCAAGTAAATTTGTTTAAAAGGAAAGCCTCTGAGCTCATTTATGGATCAGCCAGTGAATGATCATCTTAAAATCTATTTTATTACAGCCACTACTAAGTAAATAGCACTTGCAAGTCACATAAAGCTTTGCAGGTAGTTTTAAAGGAAAACAGGGTATTCTTTTTTGTTTCATCACAAATTTTTATAGAAAGCATTGTTCTAATATATGTTACAATGATGCTCCTTTGACTAATCCTTTTATTGTGATGAAGGCTTAGATAACTGGCATGAATGATTTGGCTCCTGGATGCCTCCTTTGCTAAGCAGAGAAAAGTCCCATTGTTCCATACAGTGAAGACAGTGATGAAATGTATCAGACAAATATCTAGAGCGACGGTGGGAAACCTGGAGAAAGTCTGACAAAATATGGTAGGAGACCCTCTGAAGGTTCTCCAAGGCAAGGATGGATGTGAACAAAATGGCTGTTCTCTGCCAGCTGAATATCTCTTTCAAATGTTCAAAGGCCACAATTATGTTCTGGCCCAAGAGAAGAAAATATAAACCTCTGCCGATCCTTGATTTTCCTGAGTTAAAAAGGTATCAAAGGATGGGAAGAAGCAGACAAGTGGGAGTAGATTTTCCTCATTTGTCAGAAAAAATAGTGGAAAGACCTCGGTTTAAAACAGCTACTTTCCCTGGAAAAACCTGATTCCCCCATAGGACTGTTCTACTCCTCTAAGAATGAATTACTTTCTACTTGTTATTGTCACAGAATAGCTACAGTTCAATATTTACTACCTGGATAAGCAGGTTGCGCATAGGAGGAGAAGGGAAGCACAGCACTGCTTACATGCAGAGCTTCTCCCAGATTACTTCCTGTCTAGATAACTGGAGAAGGAGAGCTAAAGTCTGACGAACTTAGGGCAAATATTAGCATTTTGCATCCCAACTATCATTCTACAAGACAAAATTGGGTAGTATTTTCTCAGTTACGGCATCAGAAAATAAGGAGAATGCCTTGAAAATTGGATTAATGTGACAGATGGATCCATAGCACAGCACACTGAGTCCCATACCTCTTAATTCTGTGTTTTTTACTGCTTGCACATGTATGGTCACTGAGATTTCTTGCGTTTGCAGAATTCTATATGCATGTGGAGGGGATTACGACCATTGGAATTTAATTGCTTAATTGGGAGCCATTTTTTTTTAAAAAAATGGCTTCTTTATTGCTGCAGTATGAAAGTCCCACGGTGCCTTTAACCTCTACACTTCTCAGTTGCCACATATTTTCAGTATTTTCTCATTCTGTTCACAATGAATACTTAATGAATGCTAGTAAGCAAGATTCCTTCTTTCAGCCCATAACTTGATTCTGGATAGATGAATTCCATCTTCAACATCTGAAAAGTCTAGGTAAATTTCAAGTAAAATAGGTGAAACTACAGAAGATCGTCACCACAACTACCATTATTTAAAACTGCAGAGCTGGAAGGGACCTCATGGACCTCTTAATCCAGCTCCTGTCATGATTTTGGCAAATGCATCCCATATCTTGACAGGAAAAGTACTTATCAGCAGAATACATGATGGTGTCTGTGAAGATTCTCTGTCAACCAGGTGAGGTTGTCCGGAAGTTTAGTCGATCTCTTGTGAGATCGATCTCACAAGAAAAGAAGTCCAGTTGCCGTGACTCAATTTCCAGAGAACTCATGATAGTGCACTCCACAGCCACTGAAAGGTGTCCTCTGGTGATGAAGCAGTGCATCAGTAAAGTGAAAACAGTTCACTAAAGGCAAACGTTGTGAACCAGTTGGGTAAAAGTGTATCTGTATGTATATGCACACGCACCCCAGCAGTCCATCAATGCCCCAGTAATTAGAATTTTATTATACATTTACAGGCTTTGCTGCTTTCAAAGCAAGTAGAAGATCTTCATCTGAGCACACACAAGCTTCCTTTATTAAGCCATACCCCATTACTGTTTCTTCAAAACTTGCAAAATAATCAGAACTACAGAAGCACACAGAGGGTTTGGCTCAGCAGAAGGAATAAATCTTCATTAGGGAGCTAGGCTTAATACATATATATTGTCTGTAAAAGAAGCTAATAGAAGGACATTAAAGACCAATCAAGGTGTCCTTGGTTGACTTACACTCTGGTATTTCACCTAATGAGCACTTTGACAAACTTAGAGTTCCTAAACATGTTATGTAATGCTACCCTTGCCATTTGCCAAGGTTAATGTTAATCATTCCAGTCCGAAGCCATTAACTCTGAAAAGTTTAAGACCTAAAATGAGTGCCCTAGTGAGCATGGCAGACACAAAGTCTTCTCACAGAATAACTCTTTTTAGTTAAATTGATTGCTGTCATTTTGTACAATGGAAGTTTCTCCTAGCAGTAGTGGTCTTCTTCACTTTGACTTCTAATACAGCAGAATATCAGTCTTTAAAAGTCACTAGACAAGGAACTTAAGATATACCAGTGAACTTGCTTCTCTCTTTTACTCATTTTGTTCCATGATAAGGGAAAGAGCTCCCAGAGATCTGAGGGCCACATGTAACCAGCTGGGTCTTGGAGGATGTGGCTGCTTCTCCAGGATTGCACAGGATTGCCATTTATTGATGGTATTGATGGCCTTGTATAATAGATCATATTTGTTGCTAGAGGATATCACAAGTACTGTAGACTTGAGTTTTAGTGAAAGTTGGTTCCACCAATGCCTGTCTCCTTGTTCTCCTCTGTCCTTCGAGCTTCCTTACTTATAACCATGGCTAATTCATATTGCAGAGCTGCCTAGATGCCCTAAGCACATCCAATCTCGCTTGATTTCGGAAGCTAAGCAGGGACGGCCCTGGTTAGTACTTGGATGGGCGACCACCAGGGAATACCAGGTGCTGTAGGTGCCTGGAGTAGGAACTGGCAAGCCACTCCAGTATTCCTGCCAAGAAAACTCCATGGACATGGAGTCACGTAGAGTCGGTCACGACTGTAACGACACAACACACACACACAATTCATATTGCACCTATCTATCTGGGTGGGCAACAACTGCACTGATGCCACAAGGTTAGTGCTTGCTCCTTTCCTCAAGTCTCTCTCTCATGTGTGATGGGGCCAGCAATGACTTCCTCCATGCTCTATCGCAGGCAAAAAGTCTCAAGCTTTTCTGTGCATCATCATCATCATCATCATCATCATCATCATCATCACAAAACATACTAGCTGAGGGCAGTAGGCAGGGTGAAATTGAACCACACAATTTTACACAGCCATTACATATGCAACAGATAAATACAAAGAATAGTTTTGAAGATTCATTAGTACAGTTGATGACAAATCTGTCCTGCGTTAAACAATTTGATGTTGGCTAAAATTAAACCAGAAATTACTTTGACTCATGCACTCTGAAACATTAATGTACTATCAAAGCTTAGCTTCCTACCTAAAAAGCAATCAACTAGGAGTGCCTGACATTTTTCTGCAGTGCAGATATCATCATCATTTCTTAATTGGGGGGGGGGTAGTTTGGTGAGATTGCAGGCCCCCGCATCCAGACCTCTGTACTAATCAATCACATATGGAGAGCAATCAGAAGAAAGAAAAAGCAAACCCTTTGTTGTTGCTGTTGCTGCTCCCGCTGTTAGTTTTTGACCAATTTGATTAGAAAGAGAAAGGGCAATTCATATTGGTTTGAGTAACTCCACCCGCTGAACCCCAAATCTCTCCAAATATGGAGGGCTTAAAGGGGAGAGTCCAAGGAAGGGTCACACCAAATTTGGTACCTCTAGGATCCCGAGGAGCCATTTTAGAGTGAAACAAATAGGTTTATTTTAAAAAAGCCACCATTTCATTTCATTGCTAATGAAACGACAAAACAGCATTTTGTTTTTCGTTTGGTGCCCATTCCTACCGGGCAGTCTATATGTCTTCAGTTTCATTATGAATTCCATCCATTAGCCAGTTTAATAATTGGCCTTTCAAACATTGTTTTTGTGTGAAAATCAACATGAAATGAAATGAACTTTCAAAACATGGTCACTTACCAGTAATATTTTTATTTATTTTTAAAATCATTTTAAATAAAACTGCCGTTCAAAACATAAAATGACATTTATACAAAAAGAGAAAAATAGTCAAAACTCTCCCAAACAAAACTGGACCAACCCAGTGCAACCCACCTCCCCTCTCGGGACTTAACCAAACTTGCAAATCTTAAGATACTGACCAACCCATTTCCCTCCAAAAATACTTTGAGTCTGCCACTTAATTTTAAAGAAACAAAATATCTGATCTGTTCAAACAATGCATTTTTCATTAACCAAAATGCTTTTATCTATCAGTTGGTGTGTGTGTGTGGGTGTCCTTTTGTTGTTCAGCTATTATGGTAAGAAACAGATGGCTGCCTAAATCTCAGAATTCCCACCAGGAATTGTGAACAGATGTCTGTAAAAAGGAACAAAATCAGCCTTTTCTATGAGATTTGCTTTGTGAATAAAATTATCTGTGCAGTTTATTTGGAAGAGGGATGGTTTTTCCATTTTGCTTTGTAATACTGTCTGAACCCAGGAAGTACTGGCTAAACAGCAGTGTTTTAGCTTTTTTTTTGTTAATTTTCACTCTTTAAAAATGAAAAGCACACCTACATCTAGAAGAGAAATAAAACTTGCCAAAAAAGATAAAACCAGAATGTGAGACCATCTTTACCTAATACTGTAAGCTGCTGGATTGACATAAGCACCTCTCTTGAGAAATCCAGGAAGCTGGCAATAGCTCTTCTAGATTTGCAGATTTTATTGTAACTATGAAAATAAGTGAAATAATCATAAGAGAAAGAAGTACTATGAATAGAGGTGGTTTGGGTTCGTCTGTTTCAGGCCCACCCTTGGTTCAGTTTGGTTCGGGTTCGTATGAATTTTTTTAAAAAATAGTACAAACCTGAACCGATCTGAACAGGTTTGAGTCTGACTTACTGGGCGGCCGCAGCAACAGTGGCGGTGGGCGATCCTGGCCCTGGTGGCAAGGGCTTTTTGAGGCCAGCGCCTCGGTTTTTTTTTTCTTCAAATGCCAACCGCCTGGCCCCTGGGGCTGGGTCAGCACTGATTTTTTTTTTTAAAGCACCACCACACAGCCTCTGGGGCCAGGTCAGTACTTTTTTTTTGGTTTTTTGTGTTGTTTTTTTTTTTGTTTGTTCTTTAAAGTGCTGACCGCACTGCCCCTGGGGCCAGGTCAGCACTCCTTTTTTTTAATTTGAATTTTTGAGCGGGGGTTTAAATGTCCACAGCAGGGACTTTTTATTTGAATTTTTTGAGGGGGGCTTTAAACGTCCCCAGCAGGGGCTTTTGAGGCTCTGGCCCCAAGCCACCTCATTTTTGTTTTGTTTTGTTTTGTTTTGTTTTGTTTTGTTTTGTTTCTTCAAGAGTTGACTGCACAGCCCCTGGGGCCAGGTCGATGCTGATTTTTTAAAAAAGTTTTTTCTTTATTTTAGAGTGCCAACCCGGCCACCCCTGGGCCCCGGTTGGTGCTCCTTTTTTAAAAAAAGTGCCGACCACACGTCCCCTGGGGCCAGGTCGGCACTTGTTTTCTTTTCTTTTTTTTCTTTCTTTTTTTTTACAGCACTGACCGCATGGCTCCTGGGGCCGGGTTGACACTAGGTTTTGGGTTTTTTTATTTTTTTATTTTTGATTTTTTTTTTAAAAAAAAGTGCTTACCACGCTGCCTCTGGGGCTGGTTAGCGCTCCTTTTTATTATTTTATTTGAATTTGGGGGGAGCTTAAACATCCCCAGCACCTCATTTTTGCTTTGTTTTGTTTTTTTCTTTCAAGAGCCGACCATGCGGTCCCTGGAACCGGGTCGGCACTGATTCTTTTTTTTTTTTTTAAAGTTTTTTGTTTATTTTAGAGTGCCACCTCAGCCACCCTTGGGGCTGGGTTGGTGCTCCTTTTTTATTTGATTTGATTTGATTTTTTGGGTTTTTTTGGTGTGTGTTAAACGTCCTCAGCAGATATGTTGTTGTTGTTTTGTTTGTTTGTTTCTTCAGGTGCCGACTGCACAGTCCCTGGGGCCCGGTCAGCGCTGATTCATTTTTTATTATTTTTTCTTTATTTTAGAGTGCCAACACAGCCACCCATGGGGCCGGGTTGGCGCTCCTTTTTTATTTTATTTTATTTGAATATTTTGGGAGGGGTTAAAAGTCCCCAGCTGGGGGCTATTTGAGACATTAGCTTGGGGCCAGCGCTTCTACAGGCCTACATTCCCGCCAGGACCAGGAGGCCTGTGGTGATGAGGACAAGGTAGGAAGGGGTAATGAAAAATGAAGTGAACAAAATGGAAATTTCTGTTTTGTTTCTTTTCATTTTTCTTTGATCGGTTGGTTTGTTATTCATTTTGTTAGCTAAAGAAATGAATAATGAATAATGAAACAAATTAAAAGTTCATTTTGTGCCCATCTCTAACTATGAAATAAGAAGTGTGTTGCAAATAATAGCCCTCACGCTATCCATAGTAGGAATGTAAATACAGGTAAGTTTATACTAATTAATGCAAATTCCATTGATGAAGTGGGCCTACTCTAGGTGAGACTAAGAACTGGATTTAGTCTTGAATTTTATGAGATAATCCCTAACATATTTTAAATATACAAACAGGCATTTACAAATGCATGTACCATACAGGTACCTGTGCTCCTAACTTGTCCCAAAAGTGATATTCGTATACATTTGTGAAACTTTTCTGCTAGTACAATGACCCATTACAACAATGACCCACCCATTACAACAAGAAGGTATCTTTTCCCTACTTAAAATGTAGTACTACAATAAACAGGTAGATTGCTCTGTGATGTTTCAAGCAAGCTTTTGTGGGGACTATTTCCTGTTTTGTTGTTAATGTGAGGATTTTATGAAAAGGTATTGAAGATATGACTATCCCATATCACACTATTATTCTGACTGCTGTTAACCACATCCCCTATTTATCCTATTCCACAAGAGTACATTTGATTCATTAAAAAAAAGAGCACAAGCATCCAGTGACTTAATTTCTTTTCTAGCAATACATTAAATTTAATGCATGAGCCTGCAGCAGAAGATCTACAACTGTCAAAGGTACTGTTCGGTGTCACAGAGCTATAACAGAAGTTCATCATATTAGAAAGGGGGGAAATCAAACATCTGGTGAGGCACCCCTTGGAGACTACTGAATGTGCAAATGACTGAGCTCTAGCTCTCCTCTGCTGGTGAGACTGCAATTTTGATCTTATCCTACATTTGACTTTCAGGCTCTGTCAAAAAAGCAGCAATGTGATGGCATTTTTGGTTGCAATTAGAGATGCAACAAAGCCCAAAAATGAACCAGGAAATTCATGGAAAACCACCAGTTTGTTGCTTTGGATCAATTTGTCCAAACTGCAGAACCGAAACTTTTCCAAAGCAACACGTTTGGGGGTAATTTACATACCTCCTGATTGGTTGCGCCCCCCCCAAATCTCCCTGTCACATTTTCACAGCCCCAGTCCCCTCCTCTCATCTCCCATTATTTCCCTACTTTGTCCTTCTTCTGCCTCTCCCTCTGCCACAGCTGGCACCACCTCGGCCCCCTTTGCCAAAGTCAATGCAGTGGCCTCAGCTGATGCCTTCACTGCAACCTCCACTGTGGCCTGTACTTCCACCACTGTGGCCTCCACCCTGGCCTCTGCCTTTGAAATAGCTGCTGCCACAGTCTGTGGCCTCTAGTGCAGACTCTACCACTGGTACCACCAGAGGACAAGGTATGGAGGCTGGGGGAAAGGGGTGGGGAGCAGGCTGTTGGGGTGGAGTGCTCATATGGTTTTGTTTGTTTTTGTTTTTGTTTTGTTTTGTTTTAGCACCCTGTCTATGTGGGGAATGCTGGATTAGGTAATGATTGAATAGGGATACTTTTTCAGGGTTGAATGAAGACATGAATCCAATTAAGCCATTTTAAAACAAGGCAATGTGAAGAGGAAGAGCTCACTAGCCCCTCTAACTTTCACCATTGCCATTTCTGTAGCTAAGGATCAAGGCTGCATTAATACATAAGTCTGTTTTCTACTTCAAGAAATTACAGAGAGAGAAGACTGAGAATTTCTACAAGAGGGTACTTTGAGAACAGAGGATTACACATAACTGAGGAACAGCAAGACTTGGGGAGGTTTACAGTGCAGATGAGTCCCAAAGATTCCGGACAGGCTATATTTATGCACAGGGATTTGAATGTCATTGTTCTGGATTCATCTGGGCAAACATATCATACATAAAGATGGGCATGAAATGCTAAAATGGCATTTCATATCGTAATTCATTCCCCCACCCCGTTTCGTATAGTCACTTACAAAATGAATTTTTATATAAAAAAATCATTTCGTAATTCATTTTACTTCGGGGTTCCTTTTCTTTTCTTTTCTTTTCTTTTCTTTTGAACCCCACTGGTTGGGTTTTTTGTTGTTGTTGTTGTTGTTGTTGTTGTTAATCCTGCTGGCCCGCAGGCTGGTTCAGCGGCCCACAGACCAGATGGGGGGTATTTTTTTATTTTTTTCTGCTGGCCTGTGGGCCAATTCAGCAGCCCATGACCAGGTCCAGTGCTTGTGGGCTGGATCCACAGCCCATGGACCAGATTGCTGTGTTTTATTTATTTATTTATTTTTATTTTGTTCTGCCGACCCGCAATCCGGTTCGGCAGCCCATGGGTCGGGTCCAGTGCTCACAGGCCAGTTCGGTGGCCCGTGGTCTGGATTGGGGTTTTTAAATTATTATTATTTTTTAAACTGGCTGACCATGTGGCCCACCTACTAGCTGTAGTGTGGGCTGGTCGGCTTTTTTTTTTTTTTAAATTCTGGAATCCCCCTCCCTGGGGGCTGGGGGCAGCAGCGAGGATGGATTGGAACACCAGTCACAGGTAGGAGACACTGCCGGAACGAAAAGGAAAATGAAATGAAATGGAAATTTCTGTTTTGTTTTGTTTCATTTTTCTTAGAGGGGGCAGTTCATTATTTGTTTCGTTAGGTGACAAAATGAATAACGAATAACAAAACAAACCAAAAGTTTATTTCGTGCCCATCTCTAATCATACATGATTTATAAGTTGACTCCATGAGGTATTTTTTATGAATGCTTATAGGTTATTCTGGATTCTATCATGCCCACCATACATACAAATACAGTATACCATAATTTGATACACTGCAGATAATTTATGGGGGGTGCATCAAATTATTAAATGAAATCAACAGCCCCTTAGAGAGGAATATTTCATTTCATTTCATGCTCCAAAATCCATGCCACACCCTGCATTACACATCCTTCAACAAGGCTGAAGGAATCTGACACCTCAATCATCTCATCATTATTCTTTTTGGCCTCGGGTGCACCAGTACGGCTTTTGTCTGGATTATTTTTAATTAATTCTTCAATTATGGATTCAGTTATGGAATGCAAAACAGGAACTGTTTCAGATCATGATCCAGTACTGCTGACTTTGTCTGCACCCGTCCCCCACAACAATGCTCAAACATGGTATGAAAGAACTGCACTTTTTTCTAAAGTTGAGGGAAAGGATGTTGTACTGTCAGAAAAACAACACTAGTTGTGAGATTTGCTATAGTGTGGAATAACAAGAAAGTAAGGGATGGCCTCCCAGCTAGAGAATGATATTGGAGTTAGCATACACCAATATTTTAAAAACACCAACAAAATATATAGATTAAAATAGAAAGTGAAATAGCACCACTCAGCTAAAGGAGAACTTCACCTCATCTCTATTAAGGAACCTTTCGGGAAATCTGAAAAGCAGAGAAATTACCTGCACTCCAATTGAAGTGAGTAAAACTCTGTTTTATGAGTTTAATATGCTGCAAATTCAGTGCAAAACAAAAGAAAACCCAATATGGATCAATGAACCATTTCAAACATAGTACCTAGAATTTTTTTTCTCTTTAAGGTAGCATAAGAATGAAGATATTGGCTGAAATCCTTTTGCTTAGAACCGTAAGTTACAACTAGAGTTATCTGATTAGTGTAAATTGCTATGAAAAGCAATAGAATTTCAGCCACGGACTCATTCTGAGATACTATCCAACTCCCAAAACTAGAGAAAAAAACGAAAACAGTTAATGGTTTTACTTCTAAAATACAGAAAGCAGTAAAATTGATGAAGACCCAAAAGGCTCCTGGTTCAAATAAGTATCCTACTAAATCCCACAAAATATTTGGCTTTGCACTATTCCCAAAACAGATGGATTGCTTACTAAAATAACTTAAGACTAGGTAATCTCCTATCTCAAGGCGTGAGACTTTCACATCTCTAATTCGGAAAACTTTTGGTATACCAAATACAGACCTCCCTCTTTCACAAATTTCAAAGCAAAAATAATCTGCACAGTCTTCGCAGTCACTTTGGGACATGTTTACCTAGGATGATTTATCTGGGACAAGTAGATACAGTACCTAAGAGACATGGTGAAGTCTTTATTTCTTTGAGTGAATATCATAGCAGAAAGAACAGACTTCTTTTTCTGCACATTATCCTTCTCCCCTCTTCACCCCTTTATTTTTCTTTTTTAATGCAGGAAAGATGTTCAGTAGAGTGCATTGGAGGTTTATCTATGCAGGGTTCCAGAAAAATGGGTCTACCCTCTGTCTTTATAAATTGGATCAGAATCTTGCACAATATCCTGCCCAAATTCCTTTAAAAGTTGCTGTAGCAATTAGAGGAAACGTAAGCAGAATGTTGGTAGCACCAATGCTGTGATAATGCAGTTAGGAGGTGGGAGTGGTGCCCTCACCCAAACTCTAGACTAGCTCTAAGTTTCTTGGCCTCAGATACACAAGCCATACATGGGGCTGCACAGAAGACACAAAGCCAAGCACTACAACATTCTCCTTATTTCAGCTCAAAGAACAGCTCAACAGACAGATCCTTGAGGGCCCTGGTCTCCGGCTTTTTAATACTAAGTCAGTTAACGACAAGCCCCCACCCCCACCCCCGAAAAAAAATGTGATTTGATCACAGAGTAGGAGGCAGACCTAGCAGGCATCACCAAGACCTGGCTGGGCCCAGAAGGAGGGTTGCTCTCTCAGAGATGTGCCAACTGGGTTCCAGATATGGCACCAGCTGAGACACCAGGGGAGGGGAGTAGGAGTGGCAATTGTTATTTGAGAATCTTTCATGGCCTCCAGGGGCACTGCCCCACAAGTGTCCGGCTGTGAGACCCTGTTTTTAAAGTTGGGCTCCTGCTGGAGGCTGTCTCAGGGTTGGCGGTGGAATTCCACAGACATACGGTTTGGGGAGATTTCAATCTGCCGTCCCTGGAACATGCTTCAGGAACAGCACGGCAGTTCATGGCTGCTATGGCAGCCATGGACCTGTCCTAGATTATTCAGGACCCGACTCGAGACAGTGGCCTCACACCCAACCTGATTTTCTTGTTGAAGCAGTGCCAATGTGATCTGAGGGGAGAATTAAACCTGTCCCCACTGTCATGGTCATATCATGCTCTGATAGCCTTGAGATTCATTTATGCTGCCCCACTTCGCAGGGAGGCAGGACCCATTCAATTGGTCCACCCCTGGCAACCATTGAATCCAGTGAGGTTTCAAAGGGAGCTTAGGATGATACCCGAAAACCTGCTACATGCTCCAACAGAAGCCCTGGTGGACACCTGGAATAGAGAGGTGGTTGGGGCCTTGGACACGATCACACCTGTGCAACGTCTCTTGCTCCACTCGACCCAACACTCCCTGTGGTTCGCGGAAGAGTTGACGGATTTGAAGAGGGTTGAGAGATGTCTAGAGTGCTGCTGGAGGAAGGCGAAAATGGAATCTGACCAAACATAGGTAAGAGCTGCTATTAAAGCCTACCTAGTGGCAGTAAGAGTGGCGAAATATCAATATTTCTCCACTCTTATTGCATCTACAGAATGCTAGCCAACAGCCCTGTTTAAAATCACCCATTCCCTTCTAAGGAAGATGGGTGCAGTGTCCTACCTACAGGGCCAAGCAAATGAGTTTTCCGAGCATCTACAGGATAAAATTGCTTGGATCAGTTCTGAGCTGAATTCCAGGTATGATGCATGGTCTGGGGAGATACTGAGAGGACATATTTACCCTGATATGTGGGAGAAGTTTGAACCTGTTGGATCTGAGGAAGTGGACAGTATCCTCTAGAGTGTTAGTGTCACCACCTGTTATTTAGATCCATGCCCCCCCCCGGCTGGTTAAGGCAGGTCGGGAAGCAACGTGGGTGCTTTTAAATGCTAGGTCAGTTAACAACAAGCCCCCCCCCCAATATGTGATTTGATCACAGAGTAGGAGACAGACCTAGCAGGCATCACTAAGACTTGACTGGGCCCAGAAGGAGGGGTTGTTCTCTCAGAGGTGTACCCATTGCTCCAGATATAGCACCAGCCGAGAAACCAGGGGAGGGGCGTAGGGGTGGCAGTTATTATTCAGGAATCTCTCATGGCCTTCAGGGGCACTGCCCCACGTCCCTGGCTGTGAGACCCTATGAGACCCAGGAGATGGTGGATGCATCCTGGAGAAATGGGGTATTCGCAACTGCTTTCAAGGAGGTGCTGGTACACCCCCTCCTCAAGAAGCCATCGCTAAACCCCACCATTCTGGACAATTTTTGTCCAGTCTCCCACCTCCCCTTTGTGGGGAAGCTGGTTGAGAAGGTGGTGGTGCTGCAACTCCAGAGGATCCTGGAGGAAATGTATTACCTAGACCCCTTTCAGTCAGGTTTCAGGCCCAGACATGGAACAGAAACTGCATTGCTCACATTTATGGATGATCCCTGGCGGGAGCAGGATGATGAAAGTACATCCATCCTTGCTCTTCTTGACCTCTCAGCGACTTTCAGTACCATCTACCATAGTGTCCTTTTTGGACAGCTCAGGGAGTTTGGAGTGGGCAGTGCAGTCCTGTGCTGATTCACTTCCTTCCTCCATGACTGGTCCCAATAAGTGGTAATAGGAAGCAAGAGATCTGACCCACAGCCCCTCCTTTGGGGGCTGCCACAGGGTTTGGAACTCTCTCTGCTCCTGTTCAACATCTACATGAAACTGTTGGGTGATATTATCTGTCACCACAGGGCGAGGTATCATCAGCATGCTTAGTTATACATCTCTGTCCCAGGTGAGGTAAGCAATGCGATAACTGTGCTATTTTGGTGCAAAGGGACTGTAGGGGCCTAGATGGGGAACAACAGGTTTCAAATGAACCCTGTGAGAAAGAGTGGCTGTGGGTGAATGACTCTATCTGGGAATTTGTTATCTTTAGTTTTGGATGGGTTTGCACTTCCCCAGACAAATCTGGTGCGCAATTTGGGGGTTCTCCTAGACTCAGAACTCCTGCTTGAAGAGCAGGTGGCAGTTGTGGCCAGAAGGGCATTTGCACAACTTCATGTGCACCAGTTGCACCCTTTCTTGGATCAGGAAGCTCTCCAAACAGTTATTCAAGCTCTTGTTATCTCCCACATAGACTATTGCAACGTGGTCGCCTTGGGGCTACCCTTGAAGAATATTCGGAAGCTACAGCTGGCTAAGTATGCAGCAACATGAATTATTCTTGGTGCCCCATGATCAGCACATGTAACACCTCTGTTATGCAAGCTGCACTGGCTATAAATTTGCTTCTGGGTCGAATTCAAGGGGTTGGCTATCACCTTTAAAGGCCTACATGGCATGGAGCCAGGTTACCTGAGGGACTGTCTCATCCAGATTACATCAACCTGACCCACCTGATCATGCAGAAAGGACATGCTACAGACACTGTGGACAAGACAATTTCACCTGATGGGGTCTAGGAGACAAGCCTTCTCTGCAGTGGACCCAGCCCTCTGGAACAGCATGCCCCCAGAGCTGAGATGGGGAGATGGGTGGTGACAAATCTAAGTAAATGAATAAATAATGCCCAATACTGCAGTACACATTGAGAATTTACCTTAGAACAGAAGTGAGCACAATATAGACTTCCAATTTTCAGTGGGTAAAATGTTTGATAAGGCTCTGTAACGCACAGTAGTCATTCCTTAACGCTCAACGGTCCTAAACACATAGCACTTCCTTCTACCCTGATAATACATAAGGACACTGCAGCTATGCTTGGGCTATTTTTAAGTAAATTACCCAAAGCCAATCTGTGATATGGTAGGTTTTTTTTTAATCTAGATTACTCAAAGCCAATTTCAGACCACAATGTGTCCTAGAAATTGTTCTAAATCTCCAGCAATATAAGTTCTATTCAAGTGGTCTGAAAGGGTCATGTGAGGGGACTGCTAGCCCTGCCTTGTCCATCCTAAATTTCCATGTGTTTGAAACCAAATATGACCAGCATATGTGACTCTCTCTGTGGAACACCACTATGCAATAAGAAGCCCTCAAAATTAAAGGCCCAGACATGTGGAGATTAGAGATGGGCATGAATGTAAAAAATGAACTGCAAAATTCATCTTAAAAGGGCTAATTAATCAATCCATCTTTGTACAAAATAATAACCCATGACAAATATGAACCAATGAATTTTAGGGATTTATGATTCATCCATTTGTTGGGCTCTAAAATGGTCCCAATGGCAACCAGAGAGAACAAAGCAGCAGAAAAGCTTCCCCTGGCCCTTCTTTACAATCCCTCCAAGTCAGGTGAAGATTGGAATTGGGATCCTCGAGTTATATATGTTGTGACATGGGGTTTAGTGATTTCAGCAAGTGATTTCAGCTCTCAGACATAGCAGACTGGAGACAGCTTCTAGTGTAACAGCTCTTTATTCAGGGAGAGAACAAGACTGGGGACTGGGGAGAGGGAGCTACATTTATAGGAGCGAGGACTGGCTAGGAAAAGATACATTTTGGAGGGAACAATTACAACCAATCACAAAGCTGCCTTTTGGCAGAAACCAATGGGATTGAGGATCCAAATGCAGCAACTTGAATAAACCAATAGGCCTGTTTCCTTTGGAACAGGAATAGGAACTAATAGGATTGAGGATCCAAATGCAGCAACTTGAATAAACCAATAGGCCTGTTCCCTTCGGAACAGGAACAGGAACCAATAGGATTGAGGATCCAAATGCAGCAACTTGAATAAACCAATAGGCCTGTTCCCTTTGGAACAGGAACAGGAACCAATAGGATTGAGGATCCAAATGCAGCAACTTGAATAAACCAATAGGCCTGTTCCCTTTGGAACAGGAAGGCAGTTACTTCAACATAAGCAAGTACAGATAATAGGAATACAGATCAATACACAACAATATACTCACAAAAAGGTCACCCTGGGAAAGATTTTTCCAGGCACCTAGAGACACCAAAGTCACAAAGATGCTTCCTCTGATTCCCCTCTGACTTTCCCAAGCCAGCTGCTAAAGCACAATTTCCTGGGAGCCCACTTTAGGGATAGAGTGGCGCGGAGCCTGCGCCCCATTTGGATTTTCCTCCCTCACCGGGATCCATTGCTTGCTGTCTTGCTGGAAGCCCCGAACTCTGCCTCCTCCTCAACAGGCGGCCAAGCAGCAACCCCGGAACCCACCATCTCCACTCCCTTCCTTCGCCTATCGTTTCCCATCTGAGTGGGAGGGGGGGGGGAAACAGGGCAAGGCCAAGAGAGGGAGGCTCGCCCAGATGCTGATCAGGCTCCAGAACGTCCCCCGGGGCCTCGTAATAGCCCTTCGGCCTTGTTATCAGTCAGAGGGGTCTCCTAGGAAGGGTCACCACCACTTCCACCCACCCTCCCCGACGGGGAGCTCATGCTTGTCATCCTCTGCGCAGGTGGTGCTCGGGAGTTCTGTTGGACAACTGAGGCTGCTGAGGGCTCCCTCCCCACCCCCGCCCCAGGCAAACCTGGTGCCGGACCTCAGCCATTAGGGTCAGCAGAGTCCCAGGCCAACAGCAGATAACTATGATGGTGGATAACTACAATCCCCCTCCAGACCTGTAAGGCTGTTGATGCTCTGCTTGAACTTGATAGCATGATAGGATGTATGGGGTTGTTTGAATTAAATCCAGGACATAAGAGTGGTACAAGAAGGAGAATCTCTGGGTCAAAAGATTGTTGTTGTGAGCTTGGTCCACCCAGCATGCGATAACCCAAGGACATGCTTGCTCTTTTTTTGTTTGGGAAATGATCTTCCCTGCTGCTCAGGTTCACATAAAGGCTCCTGGGATTCTAAAGTCTTTTGGGAAGCAGGCAAAGTCTTTCCTCTTCAGGCGAGCTTTCCCTGAACGAGGGACTTCCTACTATGTAACTTTATATGGGTTACCATACATGATTGCATTGACTGATTTCATAAAACACCAGTGTTTTCCATGTTACTTTCCACCCCTCATAATGGATTTTTCTTTTCTTTTTGCGTGCTCTTTGTAGCTCTATTGTTACTGTTTAATCTCTTTAATTCGCTGTTCTTAACTTGAATATGTCTTAAATGTGCCGGGCTGTATATTGCCCCTTATTATTGTAATCCACCTTGGGTCATTTTCCAAGGAGCAAGGTGGGTTAAAAATATTCAAAATAAAATAAAATAAAATAAAATAAATGAATAAATAAATAAATAGTTCAGATGTCTAAAACCAAATCTTCAAAAATAGGGGGGGAGGGGTTGTAGAGAAGAATCAAAGCAAACTTTTCTGCTAGTTTGGTGTTTCTAGGTGACTGGGAAGAACTTTCCTGGGGGCCTGTTTGGGGCTGTGTAACTTGGACATCTTGAATCCAAACTTCAATTATAGATGAGAGACAGGAGGCTTCCTACAGTTTTGGTGTATCTAGGTTCCTTGAGGGGCATTTTGCATGGTTTTAAATGAAAGACAGAATAGATGGATTGTTTCATTGATTCATCAGAAAAAAACATAAGATAAAATAAGATAAACTTTTGTCATTCTACTTTCATTCAGTAAAATTAAATGCCTTCTCCAGTGCACGTCATAAAACACATAAAACACATCCCTCGCATTCACATTCTTCACATTCTATTAACCATTGCACAAACCCCTATTGTCACATTTATACTGCTCTATACAGAAGAATTCAAAATGGTTGCAGCTCTGGGATAAAAGCTATTTTTCAATCTATTTGTTCTTATTTTTATTATCCTATACTGTCCGCCAGACGGTAATAACTGAAAGAAAAATGTCCCAGATGTGATGGATTTTTAAGAAGTTCTAGATGTATGTTGCTTTACATATTCAGAGTGCTTGCATGGAAGGATACAGAGCTACCACTCCCTTTCCTTCACAGGTGTACTTAAACTCCTTTTCAGAATACACACAGGTCCAGGTGCAGATAGGGAGAATATCTTGGTGAGCCAAAATGTTCTGGAAACTCACTTCAGGCAACAAAAAGGGTGAAGGCGACTGTTGTGAGTTCAATGGTGGGAGTCATTAAGAGGCAAGTTTTAGAGAAACCCATTTCTCAAGTCCAAGTATGACCTTCCATCTATTTCACCATACTAATTGACCTGTGTAGCAAGGCAATAGCTGGCAGCAGGAGGACAGAATTGTGATCTTTAGCTTACCTGTAGTGATCATTTGACCATACATAAAAGTTGAAATCCTCTTTTAAATTCACATTATATCTTCACCTCTTTACTGAAGTTGTACAGCTTGCCACTTGGCTGCAGAGGAAAGAAAAGTGCAGCTCAACAGGAAGGCTGGGAGTCTTTTGTCTTGACTCTGCTTTAGCTTCTGGGCCCCAAGAGCAGATTTCAATCAAGTCGACCTGCTATGCATGACAGCAGTGACCTGGCTGACTCAACCCTCACTTTCACTTTTCTAGCAGCTTCATCATAAGGGAACAAATGAAAGGACAGTCTACCCATCCTCAATCATCGCATCTCAATATTTCCTTCAGTCCCAGGGTACTTTACAGCAGTAATTTTGGCATCATGAAAGCAGGACTCTGCACAGCCGACCTTGTACAGTATTCTGGCAATGGAATTTGTGTGCATCAATAACTAAAACTGTCATAATCTATAAGGCAGCTCTAATATCACACACACACACACACACACACACACACACACACACACAATGTAGTCTTTCTTAATGAACTTGAAGTGCTTCCACTACCGTCTACATCTGGTTGAATGCTTCTGCACAAATAGGCTGACCTTCACAGAAAAGGAGTAGGTGTTCAAAGCTTTAAACTGTTCCCATTTGTGACTCCACAAATGGCATATTTGGTGCACTTACGAGTTTATTTCATTACTTAGGTGATATTTTATGAATTGTTAATAGGATATAAACATTTCTTTCCAGCCCAGGGGGAAAGCGTGGGTTCAGATCTGCAAACCAGCCCAAAAGTTTCCCATATACTGTAACGTCAAGACAAAATCAGAACAGATAGGAAAAAACATTAGCACAGAGTTGAAAAATCTATAGCACTTTACTTATATCTGCGCACTTCAAGTAAATCAGAAATCTTTTTGTAACAAATGTAGTGAGTCAAGATTGCATAATAGACACTGTATATATGGGTCATGAATTGCAGGTTGCATTCAAGGTAGATAAAACCCAGAGCTGTTTGATTAGGAGGTTGAACTGGTGCTTCTATAGTCACCTCTCTGATTAAAAGAAACTGGTCAAATAATCAGACTCTTTTTGTATCATGAGCAACTAGAGCCTGACTCTAACTGCACACACTTTGCAGGTTCTAAATACTGGTGCTAACATGGTTTCCTAGCCTGCAGAACTGATTCTTTTTAGTGCACTGGATCAGTTGAGCTGTAATGAAAAAATATAATGGCATAATTTGTTTAAAAAGAAGCAGAGACTCAAATATTCCTCTTTTTTTCTTATGTGTTGTGATTTCTTCCTTCATTTTTCTTTTGCATATTAACAAATTATTGTTCACTTTGTCAACCAAACTAGACAACCAAACATTTATTGGAATTCAAAACTGTAAACACAACTGTTTTTTACTCTATTTAAATTATATGTGTGCATGTCATATACAGCATGATTTGGCTATAACAACAAACTATGGTTTGACATGAAAGCCTATAGCTTAGTCTTGCATTTATATGGTTTGACATGAAAGTAAAGGCTGGGAAAGACATGCTGAGAAGTGGAGGAGTTGGAGTCAAAGTCCTAGGTCAGTCACAATGCACCAAAGTATCATTTTGTACGATGTCTGAAAAGAGTGATTATCACCATTGTTGTCTGCACATGTATTCTGCTGCCACCAGTTAACTTATTTATTTTTAAGACCAAGTGTGGTATTACAAATCATGGAGTCTCATAGTCTTTTCTTTCAAAACAAATAAGAATGGTTTATTGTAGTACAAAGAATAAAGGTATTCATACTTTTTGGAATAGACTTAAGTTACAATTTATATGTGGAACACATAACACACTTTTCAAGTTAAACTACTTCATATCTTTCAACTAACAAGTCCCTATAATCCTTATCAGTTACTAAGTCTGTCAGGCCCTATCTGGCTCTCTGCATGCTTCACCCACAACAACTCCTATTGGAGCATGCAGAACAAGATCCCTCCAACATTCTAAATAATAAATGTTCGTGAATAAGGGTTAACACCACAACCATCACATGAAAAAGGGTGTTGCTTACTAACAAATGCCTTTAGTAAAGAATTAAAATACAAAACAGTTGGGTCTTTCTGTAACCTTTCAGACAGAGCACTTCTCTCCCTTTCAGTACTGGACTCAACACTGATTTATCAGAATTTTTGCCAACATCCATACACACTCCTCTTATTATGTTTCCTAATTCTCTTATTATTATTCTTGCTAATTGCCACCCAATTACTTCCTCTCCTTTTGTCAGCTTCCTAAAACCAATGTTTATTTTTATTTTGTACTGATTAGTACTGGGAAAAGTATAGCACTATGACACTTCCTAGTACTAATGCATCCTGTTTCTTGTCACCTATCATTTGGATCAAAAAATAACCCATCAGTGCAGAGTGTACTGTACTGATTAAAAAACAATAAAAGAGCAACCTTTAAAACTGTCTTTGATAGACATTTAAGATACCATTATAGCACAGGGAGGGCAAAGTGCGTCCATTATGAGCACATTCATGCTGAGTCAAACGACAGCATTTTCAACCTTCAGCTCTTTCTGAAATACATTCAGAATGAAGTAATATACTAAGTAGAAGAATAATCTTTTTGCTTCTGAGAAAGGCAATGTGCCAAAATGAACTGAAATGGACACCTTGCAACTTACAGTATTACAGTATACATTATTTTAATCTAAGCATCACTTGAGGTGATGAGCAGTGGGTTTTTCTTGCAATAAAACGTCTCCATTGATTTTATTTTATTTTATTTTTATTTTTTTTTTATACCTGCGCAATGATGGGCTGGCCATGGGATGGGACCATGCAAATTTTTGGAGCCATTCCACCAATCGCATGGCCAGGTTTTGACTGAGACTTCTGGGTGTGCCAGAGAGGGCATTAAAAGCCCACAAACCCTAACCCTAACCCTAACCCTAACCCTAACCCATACGCCAGTACACTGTCCTTCTTAGTGGGTCAGAGGCACCCAGAGGTGCAGCCCACTAACCCACCCTAACCTTAACCGTAACCCTAAGCCTAGCCCTTACCCTAACCCCAACCCTAACCCAAATCCGTACGCAAGTAAACTTCCCTTCTTAGTGGGTCAAAGTGAGGCACCCAGAGAGGTGCCTCGCAGAGCCCACTATCCTCTATCCCATTTCCTAACCTGTACGTCAGGTACGCTAGTACGCTCCCCTTCTTAGTGAGTCAGAGGCACCCAGAGAGAGAGGTGCCTCTGCCACTTATCCCCCACCCTAACATAATGTAATGTACGTGGCGGCTCCGCAAAACGCTTCCCTTCCCTTCTGAGTGGGTCAGACATCAGAGGCACCCAGAGAGGTGCCTCCCAGAGCCCACTCACTTACCCCAACCCCAACCCAAACAACAAACGGAAACGACAAATTTTTGAAAATTTCCGCGACAAACGGAAACGGCCCAAAACAAAAGACAACTCGAAACGTCATTTTTTCTGGTCGTGCCCATCTCTAGTGATGACTCTTCTGTTTTCCATCATGCCTTTGGGGGGGCATTTCCTTACTATTATTATTTTTCTTGCACATTATCCTCTATGAGCTTTGAACATCTGTACCCTACAGCCTCATATAATTTCATAGGAAGAAGAGGAAGCCTTTCTCAACAAATCTTACTTTAAAAAAAAAACAAATACTTGCCAAATAGATAAAATTTCTGTCTTCTTAATTCACCCTGTAACTGAGTAGTAGACAGCAAGATGTTTAATAATTACTTTTTAAAAATTACTTGTTTTTTAAGCAATCCTGGTCTACAGCAGGTAACACCTATTCTCAGATTTTCTTCTGGAATGATCCGTGTCTCCTTGAGCCCCGACTCAACATTTAGCCCCATGTTCAACTGTCTCAAATGTGAGAATGGAGAGAGGCAATGAAGGAACTGCCTACTTCAGATATCTCTGGCATTTTGATCCCATGTGCTTCATAACCAACTGCATTCCATTGATTTCAAAGATCTTGATCTCTGTTTGGTGTTGAATTACCCTCGGCTACTTCACAGACTCCAGTGCATCCCTTTGGAACATCATCCTCACAAGCACAATTAATGCACTCATAAAACAGTTTCCGAATGGCTGGCTAACTGTACAATGGAGATCCAGAAACAAATCAGCTCCCTTGCCTCTGGGTTTCCAATGAATAAATTTATTTATTTATTTATTTATTTATTTATTTATTTATTTATTTATT
>JAHTLZ010000023.1:5640215-5679156 GCA_023846285.1 Phrynocephalus versicolor | reverse complement strand
CAGGGACCAAGGGAGGGAGGAAAGAAGGAAGGTGGGGACCAAAGGAAACACAGGGAGCCGTGGCCACTGCAGGGGAATGTGTGGGTGAAGGAGGGAGAGGCAGGGGCGGGCCAGGCAGCCGCGGGCCACTCAGAATGGCCTGACGGGCCGGATTTGCCCCCCACCCCCGGGCCGGACTTTGGGCAGGCCTATGCTAATGGATCCTGAAACTGTAGATAGAGCAATTCAGAAAAAACTGGTAGATGGAATCTAACTTATGAGAGGAACTTATTATCTCAGTCAATCAGCTGATCTAAAGTGAAACTATCCTATCAAACCATAATTTTTGAGGGAAAGGTTTCTTATCAACTTTTCAAATGTGGGTTGGTATCAGTGTGGTCCTTTTTAGCAGGGACAATCTGATGTGCGCAGCAGGTAGCAGTTCAGAAACATCAAGTGAAACAAGAGGACAATGGGATCTAGTGGGACCCAATAACTGTTGGTATTGGGTTCCCTCCACTATACTTGTGGCATGGATTGGCTTTCTGATCACCAACCCACTCCCAAGCAAAGCAGCACTGGGATTATGGCCATTGGAAGCCCACAAATCTCCTAGCCTCTCTAGCTTCTTCAGAATGCATAAGCCAGACAATTGGCAACCACTTGGTTGACAGTAAGTACATGGATGTTATACTATATTGGACATGGTGGATTGCAAGCTGAGTAGGGATGGAATCAGACCAGACATAATTCCTTGAGCTTGCTAAAAGAAGCAGTGGGATACAGATGCAGTAATTCAGTGACATTTCTCCAGATGCTATCTGTTTTGATTTAAACTTGACAACACTCCTGAGACTTTCAATATTAGACACTGCATGAATGAATCCTTTCAGAATAAAAATATTACTTATTACAATTTGCAGATAACCTTTACTAGATAAACCTTGGAAGAAACAAGTCAGAATACATAACAGCAGTCACACCAGGCTCACTTTCAAAAGCAATCTGGTTTCTTTATCTAGTTAATGAAGAAAGTAGCTTTCTCAATGTGCCCGTCCTCTTCTCTGTTTGAATGAAAGTTCTAAAGAATTTAAAGAACTCCAACAGAGGAGTATGAAATGAGAACAATATAAAAGATATAGGACTAGCCTGGGGTTCAAAATGCTGAAATAAAGAAAAAGACGAAACTCCACAACCTATAGTATGTACCTGTTTGTTCAGAATTAAAAATCACATTGTTTAGCAAGGCTTGCTTCAAATGACCATATATAAGGCTGCAATTTTAAAAGCGTTGAATATCTCTTTAGAGAATGCAGATGCTATTGATGCAGCAGTTTGGATTTTTGGTTAATATCCTCTATTTGTGTTGCAGAAGTGCAGAGATTATACAGCAGAATAGCTTCTAGTTTCCCAGAGTAGTACAGCCCTTTTCTCATAAACTAGCACTTAAGTTTCAATAATTAACTCTGAGACATTAGTAGCAGAAAGAATAAAAATGTTTCATTTACTTACAGTTGAACAGTTCAAACAGCAAACTGACAACATAACTCCTATCAATTATAGACTTCAATATAGTCTAGAGCGGGGATGGCGAACCTTTTTGCCACTGAGTGCCCAAACTCGGTGGCGGCGGTCAAAATCGGCGGCAGTGCAGGGGGGAAGGGGGCAAAGGCAGCAAGGGTGACAGAGGGGGTGAGGTCATGGTCATCGTCAGCCGCGGTGGGAGGGGCAGGGCTGACGGCAGTGATGGCGGCAGAGGCGGGGTCAGGTCGGCGGCAGCAGGGGCTGCAAGAGCGATGGGGATGGCCGCGGTGGGGGGGTTGGGATTGGCGGCAGCGGGGGTGGGGCGAGGTCGAGGGCAGCAAGGGCGATGGGTTCAGGGTTATCGGCGGGGGCGGCGGGAGGGGCAGGGATGGCGTTGGTGATGACAGCGGGGTTGGCGGAGGCGGGGTCAAGGGCGGCAGGATGTGGTGGCAAGGGCGGCAATGGCAATGGCAGGGTTGGCCTGGCACCCAACATGGTCCCTGCCCCCCACTTCCTCCTCCACAAATTCCTCATGGCTGGTCCAGCAGAAGGGGAAGTGGGGGGGGCAAGGAGCATGTCGTGTGCCAGATGAAAGCTCTTTCCATGCCACCTTTGGCACTCGTGCCATAGATTCGCCATCCCTGGTCTAGAGAAAGGTCCCTTCCAGCCAAATCAACTAAAGGCAATATGTGATGTTGCAAAAACTCCAACAATTATACTATCTGTATAAAGAAAACTAAGTTTCCATCCCATTGTGTCTCTGACCATTTGTTGCTGCAGTCTTGACAGATTTTTCTCCACATTTGGAAGGTATCATGGGCTGAGGTTACTTAAAATATAGGCTGTGTAGCATATCTGAAATTCTCTTCAGGGGGCCTTTTGGACACCCTAATTATTTTGGTTGCCTGCAAAGTTGTGTGACAAATCAATTTAAAGATGTTGACAATTCACATGTTTCGAATTGAGCTATAATTTTATGGAGGACTACAAATGTTCATTGATCTGGAGACTGGCTGAGGATTCTGGGAATTGTACTCCTCCAATAAGCTGCAAATATTGAGTCGAAGGTAAAGAAAGAAAGAAAGAGTCAAAGACCACTGTAAAAAGAAGGAGGGAGTAAACAGAGAGTGGATACCAGGGTGAGAGTGAAACTTGTAGAATTTTAGTGTGGGTAAAGCTGGTCCCATTGTTTAGCATATAAAAGGACATATATAACTATAGAAGATTGGATCTTGAAAGAAGAAAAGAAGTGGTCATAAAAGGAAGGCTTCATTCATGAATGCTTAATCCATTTTGCCGTGAGCTGAAAAACAACAGACAGGCATGTGCAAATTAAGTCACATGGCAAGACTCTGATGCTTCATAAAGGAATGCAGGATTGGGCAAAATGGAACATCTTTGATTGTCTTTGGCTTTTTCTCCCCCTCCCCCCAGGTTCTGAGCCTAAAAGAGCAAAAGAAAGTGTGGATACACGGGGGATATATTGTGAACAAGTGGTAAAATAACATCTATGTGAAACCACTGGGGGAGATTATCAAGGCTTTTGGGATTAATTCCACCAGTATACCGATGACACCCAGCGATAACTGTAGTCACCTCTGGATTAGTAGACGAAAAGGAGTTGTTCTCAAGTGTATGTAAAGTTAAAAAGTGTTGTATATAAAGAATATAAATACAGCAGAAGGATTCATATCAAGTATGTGTACTGTTTAAAAGCTTTGTATAAAACTAATATGGCAAGTAGACAACAATTTATTGTTTCAAGTGTATGTACTTTTTAAAAGCTTTGCATATAAGGAATATGATAAGTAGATGACAAGGTGTTGTTCAAGTGCATGTACTGTTAAAAAGTGTTGTATATAAGGAATATGATAAGTACAGCAGAGAGATTCATATCAAGTGTATGTACTGTTAAAAAGCTTTGTATATAAGGACTATGATAAGCAGACAACAAGGAGTTGTTCTCAAGTGTATGCATTATATTTGATAGTTAACTATATCTGTAGGTAATATATTAACTGTTAATATGCTTGTCACAACTGGGAAGGTTTGGTGTTTTCTACAGGCATTGGGACAGATCCAGACTCTAAAGCAAAAAGTAAACTAGATATGGTCATGGTAAAATATTGGTGTGTGTGTGAAAAAGGTGGAACAGCCCCCATTGACAATGATTTATGACCTGTTGATAATGATTTGTGACCAGTTGACAATTATTTATGACTCGGCTCCAGCAAAGCAGTTCTATGGCAATCATCTATTTCATTTTGTTTTCCAATGAATCCACAATAGATATGAAAATAGTAGACACTAGCATATGTTGAGTAATCAGTGCAAATACAGGCAGATGCAGGATGTATGCTGTTTATTTGTTACCTAAAGCTTTTTTGAGCCTCGTGGTGCAGTGGTTAAATGCCTGTACTGCAGGTAAAACTGTGCTCACCTGGAGTTCAATCCCAGGTAGCAAGGTTCACTCAGCCTTCCATCCTTCCGAGGTCGGTAAAATGAGTACCCAGCTTGCTGGGGGGGGGCAATGTGTAGCCTGCACACTGTAATTAAAAATTGTAAACCGCCCAGAGACTACTTAAAGTGGTATTGGGCGGTATATAAGCAGAACACACTTTTGCTTTTTTAACAGTACATACACTTGAACAACTTCTTGTCATCTACTTATCACATTCCTTATATACAAAGCTTTTTAACAGTACATACACTTGAAACAACTCGTTGTCGTCTACTTGTCATATTAGTTATATACAAAGCTTTTTAACAGTAGACACACTTGATATGAATCCTTCTGCTGTACTTATCACATTCTTTATATACAAAGCTTTTTAACAGTGCGTGCACTTGAAACAACTCCTTGCCATCTACTTATCACATTCCTTATATACAAAGATTATTAACAGTACACACACTTGATATGAAACTTTGTGCTGTAATCATATTCTTTATATGCAAATGTTTTTAAAAGTACATACACTTGAAACAACTCCTTGTGGTCTACTTATCATATTCCTTATATACAAAGCTTTTTAACAGTACAAACACTTTATATGCATCATTTTTCTGTACTTATCATATTGCTTACATACAAAGCTTTTTAACAGTACACACTTTTGAAATAACTACTTGTCATCTACTTATCATATTTCTTATATACAAAAGTTTTTAACAGTACACACACATGATATGCATCCTTCTGCTGTACTTATCATATTCCTTATATACAAAGCTTTTTAAACAAGTGGTAAAATAACATCTATATGAAAGCACTGGGGGAGATTATCAGGAGTTTCGGTGTTAAGTGCCACCAGTATACCGATGACACCCAACCTCTGGATTCTAAGGGAGCCACTATCTCAACTTTACAGGAGTGTTTAGTTGCAGTAATGGATGAGGATGAACCTGTACTGGATAGAGTCACCCTCCAATTGAAAAAAGGGGTGCACATCTTGGAGGTGCTCTTGGTCTCATCCTTGAGTCTAGATGCCCAGGTCATGGCTGTGGCCAGGAGTGCATTGACACAATTAAGGGTAGTTACACTAGTTACACCCATTTCTTGAGAAACCAGCTCTGGCCATGGTGACACATGTCCTAGTAACATCCCAGCAAGATTACTGTAATATGCTGTATGCAGGACTATCAATGAAAAGTTTCAGGAAACTGCAACGGGTCCAATATACAGCAGCCAGGTTACTGACTTGGGCAGGGTACAGAGATCACATTATACCCCTATTAAAGCAGCTCCCCTGGCTACCAATCAACTATCGGACACAATTCACTGTATGACATGGGTTCTAGCTACCTCAAAGATTGAATCTCACAGTATGAACCAACTTGGGTGTTAAGGTCATCAGGAGAGGCCTTTCTCTCCATCCTACCACCCTCATAGGTACATCTCATGGGTACACATGAAAGGGCCTTCTTGGCTGCTGTGTCCATATTCTGAAACTCGCTCACAATAGAGGCCAGGACTTCCTTATCTCTGCTGTCTTTCAAGAAATAGGCAAAGACCTTTCTCTTCAGGCAAGCTTTCCCTGAATGATGGACTACCTATTATGTGTCTTTTATATGACTCTTCCATACATGATCAAATAGACTTGTGTTTAGAACCACTTATAACCTGTGTGATTACACTGATACTATGTTTTCAATGTTCTCATCCCTCATAACTTTTACATAGAATGCTTACTCTGTCTTTAACTGCTCCCGTTCTCTTGTAGCTTTAATATTGTCCCCCAATTTCCTGTTCTCAGTACTTGAATATGTCTTAATTGTACTGGACTGTATATTATCCCTCATTACTTTAAACCGCCTTGGGTCCTTTTCCAAGGAGAGAGGTGGGGTAAAAATACTCTAAAATAAATAAATAAATAATAAATATTACCCAACAGCATTGCAGGTGAATTATCCTTATGTTTCTGGCTTTGTGATGCTTGAAACAACTCAAAATAGCCTTATATCTTGTCCTAAGCTGGCATTGGCCCAAACATTGATTCTACCCACCACCACCCCGCCACCCCTTACAATTTTTAGAAAGAAAACTGATTGTTATAGGATTGGCAGCCCTAGCATTACCTGAAACTTTGTGTTTGCTAACTGACCAATAAAGAGATGTTTTAATTTAAAAACAAAACAAAACACAAAATAGCCTCTTCCTTTCATTATCAAGTTGGTTCATCAATTCCCAAAAGAGAGCCTCTAAAACAGGAATGGTTCATTAAACAAAAGTGGAGTACGTGAAACATTTGTGTGATTCTTTGTCTCAGGGCTGTTCAACTTTGAACAGGCTGAGGTCTACTTTTTCCAGCCCAAAGTGCCTGAGGGCTACTACACTAAAACCTTTACTTACTAATTGTTTCTGTTCCAAGCACATGCTCATAAGTAAAGAAAATGTAAGTAGAGCAGCAGTTTCCCATATGAATGCATAGAAAATCAATTACTCCGTTCTGGAAGGAACAGATGACAATGCGCCATAGCCCTTGAACTGCCCCACTCAGCGGAGACAGTGAGCTGGCAGACCCAGAACTTTGCTGGGGCAGTGGTGGTCCTTGGAATGGGGGAGGGAGTGGTGGAGAACTTATCTCCTCACTTTTTAGATTAATGACCAGCGGGCTACTTTTGAACCCTTCACGGGCTACCAGTAGCCCACGGTCTACTGTTGTGCAGGCCTACTGTATCTGTTTAAGAGTACTAGAAAAATTATGGGACATAAAATTATGGGACATAAAGAAAATTGTCCTAAAATATAGTACTTGTAAACTTGTGGCATGAAAACTTTGTTTACTGCAGTTGCCTCCAGTGAAGCAGTTCTTTGGCAATCACCTATTTCATTTTGCTTTCCAATGAATACACAACAGATATGAAAATAGTAGACACTAGCATATGTTGAGTAATCAGTGCAAATACAGGTAGATGCAGGATGTATGCTGTTTGTTACCTAAAGCTGAGCTTCCCATAACTGCATGAGTGTAAAATGAAAAGGCATGACCATCACAGTTTTTGGTATAACCAGGCCACAACTTTATTTAATACAGTGAACAGCACTCTGGTCAGGCAATTGGAACGGATCCAACCCATCCCTTTGATGTTTCCAGCCATTACAGGATACCCCAGGGTGTCCACCCCATTGGTATCCAGTGCCTCCACTCCTGTTCCTTGGGGTGCCCCCCATCGGAGGCCGAGTCATAAATCATTGTCAACTGGTCACAAATCATTATCAGCAGGTCATAAATCATTGTCAAGGGGGGGGGGTCCCAACTTTTTCACACACAGAGATATATTTTACCATGACCATATCCAGTTTACTTTTTGCTTTAGAGCCTGGATCCGTCCAAATGCCTGTAAAAAAATCCAAACCTTCCCACTAGTAACAATCATATTAACCATTAATATATTACTATGAATACATTTACCTATCAAATATAATGCAAAAAGGGGAAGGGTGGGTGGGGCTGCTCAGAGACCAGGAGGGAAAAGAGGGGGTTGCTTCTCCTTGGATCCTCTTTCTAAATCCTCTGGGATCGCCCCCTGGAATATACCTTGCACCAATAGGGATGTTCCCTCCTGGTGCCCATTTCCGTGCCCAGGTGTCTCTCCCCCCCCCCCAACACACACCTTCCCCATGTGGACAACCCCCCACATGGCGGTCGCCATCACTCTACTGTTTTGGTCACCCCGCTCCAACAACAACCTTCAGGCCTGTAACTCAGACCCTCTCCTATCTCTCTATCACAGCAGCTGGGAAGTGGGGAATGTAAACAATCCTCACTTAGAAGTGTATGTGTGTGTGTGGGGGGGGGGGTTGGTTGATCATTCCTTCCTAGCAAGTTAGATAATCAAAAGATAGAATATGAATAGGCATTGCCTCTCCCACCTGGCTTATGCAAAAGAAAAAGCAGCAGCTTGCAAGAGACATACAAGGAGATATAAGGAAGTGGCTCAAGAGAGCAAAGAATGGATTTTACAGAAACTTTTAACTGTAATCTGTCTAATTTAGGGGAGCATATGCGTTATTTTTTACATGTTTCTAAACCTGCACAGAGCTAAATAATGCTTTTTCCTCTATATATCTCACTTTAACATGTTAAATACTCTTCCATGCCTCACACTGTTTAATGCATTTATACTTTTATTCTTAAGAACTTTGGTGTATTATAAAGTTGTATTTTCTGCCTTTATAGGTTATAAACTCCTATATTATACATAATGTGACTTAAACATTATTTTAGTTTTTGTATTCTTGATCCTGTATTTGACTTATGCATTTGCCTAAAGCTTAAGTTTTCATATATGTGTAAGTTATGTGTCAACAGTTTTATGTAATTCTAAATCTTTTGGATTTTAAGTATATACGCCTACAGTTTTCCCTCACAATTGTGTGGCTGTATTCAATATATTTTCCACTGACTATTTTTAAAATATGTAACCTAGAAGTAGAAATAAAACTTGTAAAAATTCAAGCTTTGGAGTTGCTTGGAATTATTGCAGCAAAGAAAATGCTTGTACTTGATATTTCCAGATACGATTTTGAAATGCTTGTCAATAATTGTATGAGTTCATTCTGTGATTGTCCCCTTACTGAGATAATGTCAGTTATGATGAATCATAGTGTGTGTTGCTTCTGCAATTTACCCTGTAGATCTGCATTTAAATTGGCTTATAAGGGAATCATATAGTGTGCTTCCTAGTGAGATCTGGCATTATAATGCTCATCCAAGGCCCCAGTCCCATGTCCCTTTAAAAGCACTTTAAATTACTAGATAAACTGTGTCTAAAAATGCCGTCCCCACGGCCACTGGGCTTTTTGAAAAAAAGAAAAAAGAAAACCCGGTAATGCTCCCTTAAGCAAGGTTTCTAAGACTTACCGGAGAGGTAGGGAATTTTTTGCCTTGCTTTGAAAATCCAGCTTTTAAGGAGGCAGATGCTGTGGGATGATCTGGGTTTCTTTTTCTTTCTTTTTTCATAGCACTGACCGGCTGTTCCTGGGGCCGATCGGCACTGTTTTTTAAAATTGCTCTGCACCATCGGAGTAACAGGAAGTTCTATCTGGTCCTACAAGTATTAATTTCCCCAAGCCAAGTGGTCCTTTTTTAAAAAATGCTAGTGCCACCTGCTGGCCAAGGCGGCTGAACTGAATTTTAAAATTAAAAAAACAGCTTTGAACGTGGGAACTCTTGTCCCACATTTTAAATCACGTGATGGGATGAAGAGGAAAAGCTGGACCTTCAAAAGATCAGGATCGAAACCCAGGTGTGACCACGGCCCAAGTCTCTTCCCTCTCTTTCAGGTCATCTCTTCTCCTGAAAACTTGCCTCAGATTCTCCTAAACCTGCTTCCTGTATGATACAAAATTTGTGGCATGAAGTGGTAACATTAAGCATGTGGGTACATAATGATATACAAGGATAGCAGAGTTGTGTTCCATCATCCCAAAGTTAAGATGAAATGTGCCATAAACAAGGTATCCGAGTAGGATCTTGGAATTTTCACAAGTATAAACTTGGCCAGAGATACAGAAGGTATGTCTGTGTTGGCAACCTTTGCATTAACCATGGTGGGTTTCAACAACCACACTGACACATAGCTAACAAACAACAGAGGATTTCATGTGGTAGGTAACTGGGGGAAGCACACAGAACTGGATTCAAAACGTAACTGTTTGGGTTATTGAATTTGCCAGTTCAACAATAGGTCTACAGAGGACAAGTAAGATTCAAGATCAGATAATTAAACGGGGTCTGGGGATACCTAGAAAGGAATATGATCATCATTAAAAGCCATCTTAGATTTCACACAAAAAAGAGGCGCACCTGACTAATCTTCATTTTCCCCTCCCTCACTTAAAAAAGACAGTTAAAATACAGTAGATCAGAAGAATGCTGAGGATACAGTGTATCTTGAACTCAGTAAGGCTTTGAGTGAGGTCTCATGATATATTCTGCAGATACCATAGCTGTCAAGATTTCCACGGTGCTGGCTGGGATAGGAGGAGGGAGGTGTAATGCGTGCATGCATGCTAGCACGCTCATTAAACTAACACAAACATCCACATGCACGTGCACACACATGACAGGGAAGTTTGGGGAGGGCGCATACACACACCTTTAACCTTGCACGCACGCGCACGCGCACACACACACACACAAGCAACCCTCCTCACCGCCACCACTGCTGCCTCTTCTTCTTCCTCCTCCCCACCCTGTCATTATGGGAGCTGCAAAGACACTCCAAGCCCCCCATCCCCTTCCCTGAAACCTCATTCTCAGCCCTTCCCGGGGCACGGGAGTAGCACAATCTGTGCTCCCACAGGGGAGGAGAAGAGGAGGTGGCATCACAGATCGCCCAGCACTCCTCCTGCTGCTTGCTTGCTTGCTTTCCTTCCTCCCAATCCCTTTCCTACCCCAGTCAATGTCCTCGCGGCACCTTCCACCTCCACTCATGTAACAACTAGGAGAGGGAGGGGGGAGAGCGAGTGGGTGAGAGCATCTGAGGAGAGAACTGGGGGCAGAGCCAAAGTGTTGCCAGTGACTTGATCCATTTGTTCAGCCTCCAGTCTCACCTACGACAAGGGCTGCTCCCACAACACAGTGGAGCCTCCACCTCTGCCAGGGTCTCAGGCAGTCACCTTGGCAGAATCCGGTACATTTCTGGGATGATACCATAACCAATAAGGGACAACAGCAATAAGGGACAGAGTGATTAATCCATGTGTGACCCGGCTGAAATGGGATGCTTGCCAGGTCTGGCAGATACATGGGTAAAATGTTATCTACATTATGGTCCTAACAGGTTGATTTTAGTTGGTCAATAGACCATAATTTATTACTATTGGTTTCTTTTTCTAGTGCCATTCTTCATAGAACATTGGCAGTTAGTAGCCTGAACTGGTTCCTATCTAAAGCTATTCTAAACAGAGCAGCTATGTTCACTGAAGACCATTTGCTGAAATTCTTAAGCCAAAATGTTCTTCTAAGCCCCAGGCCATACTTCCTGTCTATTTTTCCTTGAAGGATAACTTGCAGCAGATGGTATTTCTTATTGTACATTATGTGTTTGAAATATTGCAATTTTCTTCTCTTTACAGTACACTATTGAGGATTTCTAACATTTTATTCATTTGCTGTAATACAGCCAAGGTATCTTGTCCAAGGTATCTTGTCCAAGGTATCTTCAGAATTTGTCTGTACGTCCACATTTTGAATGCTGCCAGCTTCCTGCATAATGCGTCTGTAAGGGTCCAAGTTTCAACACCATAGAGAAGTATGCTGAATACATTGGATCGAAGTACCCAAGTAGTCTGATAGATAAGACTTTCAAGACTTTCCTTATTTTCTGGAAGGAATTTCTAGCTTGTTCAATTCTGCAATGAATTTCACATGGGTTTCTCGGCATCCAGAGAGCTAGTGACAAGTGGTGTGCTCTACAGTTCTGTCTGAGTTTCAAAATCATTCATCTTCTGTGTAAATATTTTGGATGAACCACGGAAGATGCTCATCAAACCTGCAAATACTCGACTAAGAGGAGGAGTTAGTACTAGACATGGGCACGACTTGGCGAAATTCTCGTTTCCGTTTCCGTTCCTCGTTTCCGTTAGGTAACGGAAACGGTAACGACAATTACTCCGCCAGAACTCGAACTCGAACCAATAAAAGAAAAATTGGGTCTAATTTGTCGTTGTCGTTTCTGGCATCGCAGCGATCACACGATGCCAAGAGGCACAGAAAAAAAGTTTTAAAAATAAAAAAACCCCGATTCCCGGCCAAAAAAGCAGGCGAAAATATGCCTGCCTGAGTGAGTGCACCTACCAGAGGGGTGGTTTCTGGGGGGGGGGTCCCCGGCCTCCCCCCTCTCCTGTCCTGGGCTGCTCTGGTGGGGGGCATCCTCGTCGTCTCACCAACTCACCAAGCGGCGGCACAGAAAAAAAGTTTTAAAAATAAAAATAAAACCCAATTCCCGGCCAAAAAAGCAGGCGAAAATATGCCTGCCTGAGTGAGGGCACCTACCAGAGGGGTGGTTTCTGGGGGGGGGGAGTCCCCGGCCTCCCCCCCTCTCCTGTCCTGGGCTGCTCTGGTGGGGGGCATCCTTGTCGTCTCGCCAACTCGCCATGCCATGCGGTGCGGGCGGGGGATCCAAAATGGGGCGACCGCAATATTTATTTTGAAATCGTGGTCCAAAAACCCACCAAAGCACCACAGAAACATGCGAAAATAGCTATTTTAAAACTGCCTGATTTTTTACAGTAGCAGCAGTGGGTTTTTCTTGCAACAAAACGTCTCCATTTATTTTATTTTATTTTATTTTTATTTTTATTTTTTTACACCTGCGCAATGATGGGCTGGCCATGGGAGTGGACCATGCAAATTTTTGGAGCCATTCCACCAATTGCATGGCCACTTGGCCAGGTTTTGACCGAGACTTCTGGGATGTGCCAGTCGGGCATAAAAAGCCCACTAACCCTAGCCCGAATCCGAACCCTAACCCTAAGCCTAACCCATACGCCAGTACACTGTCCTTCTTAGTGGGTCAGAGAGGCACCCAGAGGTGCACCCCACTAACTCACCCTAACCTTACCCGTAACCCTAAGCCTAGCCCTTGCGCTAACCCTAACCCTAAGCCAGATCTGTGTACTCGCATTGCACTACACGCAAGTACACTTCCCTTCTTAGTGAGCCAGAGGGCGCCCATAGAGGTTCTCTCTCACTTCGTTCCCCAGCCCAAGTGCACCATACACCAGTATGCCAGTATGCTGTCCTTCTTAGTGAGTCAGAGTAGAGGCACCCAAAAGAAAGAGAGGTGCCTCTGCCTGCCACTGCAACTTGGTATGCATATCCAATTGGCTATGCGTACCCTTTTGTAGCAGGCCAGAGGAGGCACCCACCCCAGAGAGGTGCCTCCAGGAGCCCGCTTTCCCTTCATAGCAGGCCAGAGGAGGCACCCACCCCAGGTGCCTCCAGGAGCCCGCTTTCCCTTTTTAGCGGGCCAGAGGAGGCACCCACCCCAGAGAGGTGCCTCCAGGAGCCTGCTACCCCCCCCAAACCAGTACTAACAACAGACGAAAAATGATAAACGAAACGACAAATTGTTGAGAAATTTCGCGACAAACGGAAACGAGCCGAAACGGGCCGGCTCCGACACATGACAACTCGAAACGTCATTTTTCCTGGTCGTGCCCATCTCTAGTTAGTACATCAGAAGACAGATGCAAGATGACTTTAAAAGACAGGAGAACTGGGCCAAAAGAGGCAAAATAAATTTAAACAGGAAATTGGGCAGAAAATTGAGTATGGATTAGAGCAGTAGGCATTGAAAGATGCTTTTTGAATGTCCCTGTCTCTGATTCTCCCTCCCCCCCTTTTTTTTTTAAAGATAGGGGAGACCATCCTGTTTAGGCTTAGGTCGGGACAGGTAAATGTCATTCTTTCTCCACTTATGGTATTTCTCACACAGTATTGTTTAGTTTCTTGGAATCTCTCTTTCCCTCTGTTTGCACTCTCCCCTTCATGTTTTTTCAATAGGCATTAGAGGCAAGAGGGGAGCCAGCACTGAATCCTATGACCATCCTCTTCATTTTCAGACAATGCTCCACCAGCAAACACTTGTTATATGTGGCTCGCTTGGAGCAGTGTACGCTGCTAATCAACCCGGCAGCAACCATTTTTGAAACAAAAGGTTCACCCACCTCCCAGGGATTAGACTGTTTATGGTTTAGCTGCTCAAGACCTATTGCAGAGGAGATGCAGGAAAAGGGATCTGCAACAGTGTATGGGCAAAATAAGCCTAGAATTATCCTCATCTCTCCTATAGGAATGAGGTGACAGATGGGAGGAGGGGTTTTTTTCCAAGTAGAAGCCAAAGGATGTATCAGCACAGTGTGGGGTATCATTTACATTTTCCTCCTATTTTTGTGTCTTTATCACAGTGACAACTCCATCTTTACAAAAAGCCATTTTTGCCTGAAGACTTTTGACTCTGGAGCTGTCTTGGGAACACACAGTAGAAGAGTAACACTACCATCTACTGGTTCAGTGTTTCTATTTCAATTCTGCTAACTATTGATTCTTCACTCTTCATCCATTTATGGCTTTAATAGATGACTTTAGAAATAAAGAGGCCACCTGTTTAATTTTCTTGCCTCTGTCACCCTTCCTTTGTATATCTAAGTCGTATAAAGTCCTCTGCCAATGCTTCGCAGTTACAATAAAATTGTACCAAGCTGTATCACACTGGTATGCTGTCATTTCTTTGTTTTTATAACTTCATCTCTCTTACCTTTCTTCACTTCTCTCTTCTTTAAAAATTATAATACCTCATACCAAATGGATTGTCCTGAGGGATATAATCACCTTCTGATGGAGACACCTAAGAAGTAGCTTATGCTTATTCTGGTATTATTACTGCTATCATTGAATTCAACATCCTTCCCCATTCCTTCCTTTTTCTGTGTCCTCTCTGCAATGAATGCCATTTATCTATTCTTCTATTAGCATAAGGAATAGACCAGGGATGGCGAACCTATGGAACGTGTGCCAAAGGTGGCACAGAAAGAGCTTTCACCTGGCATGCGACATGCTCCTTGCACCCCCCACTGCCCCCTCCGCTGGACCAGCCATGAGGAATTTGTGGAGGGGAAAGTGGGGGGGCAGGGAGCATGTCAGGTGCCAGGCCAACCCTGCCGCTGCCCTTGCCATTGCCACCCTTGCCACCGCCCCCTGCTGCCCCTGACCCCACCTCCACCAACCCCGCTGCCAAGACCAACCCCATCCCTGCCCCTCCTGCCGCCACTGCTGCTGCCACTAATCCTGACCCCATTGCCCTTGCTGCCCTCAACCTCGCCCCACCCCTGACCCCCCGCTGCCGCCGATCCCAACCCCTCCACCGCCGCTCTCCCCATCGCCATCACCCTTGCCGACCTGACCCCACCTCCACCGCCATTAACACCGCCATCCCTGCCCCTCCCACCACCAATGACGATGACCCCGACCCCGACCCCTCCATCACCCTTGCAACCTTCGCGCCCTCCTCCCCGCTGCCATCGATCTCGGCCGCCACTGCCGCTGCTGCCGCTGCCACCGAAGCACTCGGTGGCAAAAAGGTTCACCATCCCTGGAATAGAACTATCTTGGGGAAATATCACCTAACAGTGGCAGTACTAGCTCCCCCATGCCATGGAGAAGTTCAACAAATGTAGATCACTGCAGACCGTTTCTTTCTCTTTCTCCATCCCCATTTCTGCTTCTTTATCACTCCTTGATTCTGAATACCATGCAGATCTACTGTCGGCTTATCATTGTTATTGCTTTTTTGTGTCTTTATTTTTCTTAAAATTGGCAAAACTGACATGGAAAAGTTAAAACACTTGTATTAAGCAAGGTATTTGTTTTGGATCAGCACATGATTTCTGGTGTTTGATGTGCGTGGTATACAATATGCATCACTTTGCATCGTCCCCAGCTCTAGTATTCTTTCCTTTTGTTACCTTTTTTCTTGTTCTTTCAGTGGGTGTTCTCACTTTTGCACCTGGTTTGCCATACAGAGTAAATATGCAACTTTCGATATTGAGCAATTGCAGTTGTGTTTGCCTTCCTGCTTTTCTGGCCTACTTTATTCCCTGACCTACATAATTCAACGGAAAGAAACCACTGAGGAATTGAGATGTGGGAAGGACAAAATTGAAGAAAGCATTAAATGACCATGACATGCTGTTCCTCATCAACAATCGCAAACAATGTATTTGGGTTCTGATGGATGAACTTCACTGACAATTTTGGGAGTCCATCTGGATAGGCAGTTAATTGGAAGAAGGGTGAACGGATACTGTTGGGCAAGCATACTCATCAGTGCCTTTCCAGTAAGGTCCTGACATCTTCACTTATCTGGGTAAAGAAAGACTTCATGAAATTGAGTAAATGGTCAGTTTGAACATAGAACCCTTTTGTGAGATTACTTCAGGACTCGTCCTGAGACATGGACTACTTTTATTCTGATGATATGGAGCAAAGCCAATGCTCTGATGTGCATATTCTCCTACCTATAATATGTATACATAGCTCTAGAGCCCTATCTATTCAACATGGATTTTTAAAAAAGAAAATTCAATGGATTATTTAATAAGTTTCTTCACAGTAGTTCCCATCCACAATTTTCCCTTCAAAAGCTGCAGTAGTGTGTAACCAAATGGGGCTTTGGATCTCCAGACTTGCATCTCAATCAAAAAGTAATCTTACTCAGTTTAATGTGTGGTTGAATGAATAGTGCTAGGTACTTCATCTACTCACCCTTGAGCATCCATGGAATCAGAGTTAATGTTTCAGTTCACAAATTGTTTGGCCATGGACAAGACATATGAAATGACCCGAACCAAATCCTTCGCTTGTTAAGGAGAGGTACAGAGTCTGACGCAGCTTGGCATGATGACTTTGTTACCAGTTTTTACAGATTATTTTGAGTCCGTGCTTGGCTCGGAACCAATGTCCAATAACTAAATTCAATTAAAGTAAGGAAGCGCAAACACGGAACTGTTCAAGTCTGATTTATTAAAGCCAAGCCAAAAGCAACAGTCAGTGGTCTCAGCCTGGATGGTGTGAGTGAGCCCTGAGCATTTTTAACAACAGTTTTTATACATACAAACCAGTTCAAGGTTTGCCTCAATCGGCATTGGTGGGTCATTGTTCACAGTTGCATCCAATCTCCTGTGCCATCAAGCTCTTGATGGTCCAAATCCTTGAGTCAATGTTCCATAGATTGGTGTTCGATTGTTCAACTGGGCCCAGTCTGGCAGAGACAGGGCAGAGACGGGAATGTGGAACTCCAGACAATGAGACAATCTCCTGTCCCTCAGGCACAGTTTACCTTGGGGATAATCCCCTCATCCAGGTGTTCTGCCACTTCCTGGAGTCATGTACTTCAAGTTAATTTACACTCTTAATGTATTCCAGTTCCTATAATTTATCTAGGTAGAATAAATGTTTTGGAGCTTGATTTTTCATGGTATCAACTTTATTGTATCCATTTACACACAAGACATTTAGGATTTGGTTCAACCTACCCTTTTAAAAAAGATGTCAGGCAGCTATTTCAAGTGATGACCTGCTTAGCTTTTAAAAAATATTAACTACAACATGCAATTCAACACAAATGAAAACAAAGAAAACAAAAATACTTTACATACACACACACTGGCACTTACAAAGGGGCTACACAATTTAGAAAACAAATTTAACTAATATTACTGCACTCACTACCAGGAATGGTAGAGAAATAAATATCATTCTTATTTTATTTTTGGTATAATGCCCCATAATCCTTCTAGAATAACATTATCTCATGTTTCGATAAACAACCTTCACTTTTCTTTAACACTTAGTTCAAATGTCTTGACATATTTTGACAAGGCTATGATTTTTTTAACAAGCCCTTTTTAAATTTGTATACCTCACATCAACTTCTAATTGATATATATTTCCCAAAGTTTATCCTTTGGTGAAGAATAGTATGATTGGGCTAAATGAGTGGTTGTGAGAATTGGAAACTGAAGTATATACATCAATTAACTGAATGCTATGATGACCTGATTGCCCAAGAACGTTATTGTTAATTGATAGCTTCAAAGGAAAATTTAAATCTTATGGCATGTTGCATTATGAATATCACTGGATCATTGTGCTTTGGTATCAGTACTTCTAGCATCATCTACAGTAATTACTGTTTTAGTCCTTCTGTCCTGTGTGCCCTCAAATCTATGAGGGTTTTGGAGTACAGTACATCATTTATCAATTTTAGGTAGGCAGTTAGACCTACATTTGCTGTACGTGTCTGCATGTCCAGGTTTCAGCAGTGGCTAGGAATGTCTTTGTACAGTTAAAATTAGTACGCTAGCTGTGCCTGTTTTTTGAGAGAGCTGATCTGGTCACAGTAACACACGCTCTAGGTACATTTCAGCTTGATTACTGTAATGCATTCTATGTAGGTCTGCCTTTGGAAAGTGTTTAGAAACTCCAAAGGGTCCAGAATGCTGCAACCAGATTGTTAACTGGAGCTGGCCACTGGGAACATTAACTTCTCTGCATTAACTTCTGCTAGCATTAACTTTTACTAGCATAATTCAAAGTGCTGGTTTTAACCTATAAAGTCTAAATTGCTTGGGTCCAAGCTATCGCAAGAACTGCATCTCTCTCTAGGAGCCTGTCTGGGCATTAAAGATCACCAGGGGAGACCTTTCTCTTAGTCCCATCACCCTCACAGGTGTGTTTACTGAGGGACAGAGGAGAAGAACTTCTCTGTCACTGCTTCTAGACCCTGGAACTCTCTCCCACGGGAACTTAGGTTTTGCTGTACTAGCAGGCAAAGACCTTTCTCTTTAGGCAAAGTTTTCCTCAATGACTAGTGGTCTGAGAGGGGTTTTAAATGTATTGTTGTGCTCTGTTGTTTTAAATCTGTTTTAATATTGATTTTATTAACCATTTTAATATAATACTTGTTTAATTGTTTTTAATATTTGCTTAATTATTGTTTTATTTTATTTTTAAATACTATCTTTGTTGTTATTTATTGATGTAAGCCTCTTAGGGTCCTTTTAAGGTGAAAAGTGGAATAAAAATATTTTAAATATTTTAAATAAATAAATAAATATTAAGATAAAAGATAAGATAATATAAGATACATGACTCAAAACTTCAGAATAGTTACCAGATTTGCTGCACAAGGGCAAATAGTGGAATGAAGAACTGGAATTCCCAATCTCAGAAAGGCAATGGAAAGTGATTCTTAAATCTGTACATCACAGATGGGCTCTGAAGCTTCAGTTGATTTTGAAGATAGGAAGATCACTTGCTTTAATCTCATTGCTCCATGCTGGTTGTCTGCATAATTTTAAAAAGATAAAGATCTATGAAGTAGTTTCAGAGATATGAGAAGTGTGCTGGGCTTTATCCAACTTGCATTCTGCCATTTCATTGTTTATATAGCTTTGTCTCTCCAAAGAAGATGGTCTGTACATGACTTCATGGCTGCAATGCACTTTATTCTGCAAACATGGAAAAGCAGGATTCTTCTTTCATTTGTCCAGCAGACAGGGCAACTATCTGCCCTGGCACCTCTGAGAGAGTTCCTTATTACATACCATGTGTTTGACTTTGTTTCAGGATGTTTGGAGGGTCTGTGTGGAGCTTCATATTTGATACACAGAGCTCAACTGTGTTACTTGCCAAATGTATTATATTACATTTATTTATTTAATTAATTATTTTAGAGTATTTTTATCCTGCCTTTCTCATTGGAAAAGGACCCAAGGCAGCTTACAGTAATGAGGAATAATATACAGTCCAGTACAATTAAGACATTTTCAAGTATTGAGAACAAGGAATTGAGGGACATCAATAGGCAACATTACATTAAAGCTACAAAAGAACACGAGCAGTTAAAAAGAGAGTACAATTCCATGTAAAAGTTATGAGTGATGGAAAGTAACATGGAAAACAGTGTCAGTGCATTAACACAAGGC
The DNA here is from genome assembly GCA_023846285.1 of Phrynocephalus versicolor. Classification (NCBI taxonomy): domain Eukaryota; kingdom Metazoa; phylum Chordata; class Lepidosauria; order Squamata; family Agamidae; genus Phrynocephalus; species Phrynocephalus versicolor. The sequence continues at coordinate 5,659,652 of JAHTLZ010000023.1, read as the reverse complement.
TATAAGTGGTTATAAACATAAAGTCTATGCGCCCATATAGATTGATTTAAAAGACACTCTTCAGAGAAAGCTTACCTGAAGAGAAAGGTCTTTGCCTGTTTCCGGAAAGACAGCAGAGATTGGACAGTCCTGGCCTCTAGTGAGAGCGAGTTTCGGAGTCTGGGCACAGCAGCCGAGAAGGCCCTTTTATGGGTTCCTGTGAAACGAACCTGTGAGGGTGGTGGGATGGGTAGAAAGGCCTCTCCTAATGACCTTAACACCCAAGTTGATTCATACTGTGAGATTCAATCTTTGAGGTAGCTAGAACCCATGTCATACAGTGCTTTGTAGGTTGTCAGCACTTCGAATTGTGTCCGATAGCTGATTGGTAGCCAGGGGAGCTGCTTTAATGGGGGTGTAATGTGATATCTGTACCCCACCCCAGTCAGCAATCTGGCTGCTGCATTTTGGACCCTTTGAAGTTTCCTGAGACTTTTCATTGGTAGTCCCACATACAGCACATTACAGTAGTCTAACCGGGACGTCACTAGGGTATGTGTCACCGTGGCCAGAGCTGGTTTCTCAAGAAATGGGCATAAATAGCGTACTATTACTAATTGTGCAAATGTGCTCCTCGCCACAGCTGTGACCTGGATGTCCAAGCTTAAGGATGAGAAAGAGTTTTGAGCATTATATATTCAGCTAATAAGGAAAAACGTAAGATGGTAATACTCTCACTAGATGCACTTAAGGCCTTTGACCTTAAGGAATGGTGCTATATGTTTGATCCCCTGGAAAAAATGAATATGGGTAAAAAATTTATTAAGGTGTTAAAAGATACATAGTGGCAGCAGCCACAGTATCTATTAATAGGTTAGAATTCAATAAATTTACTCTTTTCAGAGGAACAAGACAAGGTGATCCTCTATCCCCAATACTATTGGCATTAACAATAGAACCTCTCGCAGACAAATAAGAGAAAGTGCAACTATTAAAGGACTGATGCTTAAGACAGGCATCACAAAATAAGCCTTTATGCTGACAATATGCTTCTATTTTTGGAAGATCCATTAGAAAGTGTCAAATCTTTGAAACAAATCTTACAAGATTATTGTCATTATACAGGGCTAAAAAAATCAATTTTCAAAAATCTAAGTTATTATGTTTAGATATGCCTATACAGTAGAATGTCTCATTTAGAATTATGCTATGAAATTTTTAATATTTAGGGAAATGGGTTAAAAAGAATCTAAATCAATTAACTTATAGAAATTATTTTAAAAAATTAAATATATAAAGGAAAAAATTACAAATTGGGCCAATTTGAATTTAGCAATGTTGGCGAGAATAGCTTTAGTTAAGGCTCATATCTTACCAAAATTTCTATTTTTGTTCCAAAATATACTTCTACAACCAGAAATCAAAAAAATAAAATTATGGCAAGGACATTTAGAAAAGATTATTGCAGGAAAGGGAAAGAAGATAAGAGCCCTAAACAGCGTTAAGTATGGTAAAGTGAAAAAGGAAGACTAGGAATACCACATTTGCAAAAATACCGAAGCTTTACAAATAAATCAAATCACTAAATTTATACAAACAGAAGAAAACCCTGAGAAAATGGGAAAATGGACATATTTTATATATAAACACACACACACACACACACACACACACATATTTAGAAGGAGAGAACAAATACAAAACCTTTAAGGATATGGTGAAGACATATGAATACTTTTGCTCCTCCCGTATCCCCTTTATGCCCTCTGTTGGACCATCCAGAGTTTAAATCTCAGAAGAAATATGCACAGTTTAAAAATTGGAGATAAATTGGATTATATAGAATTAAGGAATTATTTGAGTCAGGGGAACCAAACGAACTGAGAGAAATTGAAGAAAAAATAAGTCATATAAGAACAAATTGGCTACAAATAAAATAAGTTAGAGGTTTTGCAGTTAAATTATATCAAAAATCCAACCCTAGATTAAGAGAATTTGAATAATACTGTATTCAAAAAGATAAAAAAATAAGATTGACTTCATTAATATATAAATGTATCATTGAGAAAGAATATGGTAAAGGTAGAGGAGCTAAAATAGCTTAGGAAACAAATTTAAATATTAATATACCTGAGGGGGTATGGATGTGAATTTGGAAGAAGTATCCAAATAAGTCAATTTCAGCAAAAGTGAAATAAATGGTTATGAAGGTTGTTAATAAATGGCATTTATGCCCTACAAAGTTGCATAAATTTAATAAAGATATATCAGATAATTGTTGGAGGAATTGTGGACAAAGAGGGATATTGAAACATATGTGGATTTTCTGTCCCAAAATAGAAGCATATTGGCATGAAATAATTAATTAGCTAGAGATCTTGAGTAATCAAAAATTAATTATGAATGAAACATTGCTATTATCTTCATTATTTACTGGGGAAAAGGAAAAGCTGACTAATAAAGAGCTAATTACGAACCTGATAGGGACAGCAAGGTGTGAGATCACTAAAAGTTGGAGACGCGCACAGGATCTTTCGCTACAGACATTTATGAACAGGACATGGCAAACAGTACTGATGGAGAAATTGACTAATAAGATTAGAATATATAAAGGAGATATAAAGTATGGCCAATTCATGGAAACCTGAAAACCTTTACTAAAATATATCAATAACTTAATTGAGAAGAAACATGCTTTAGAAAATAATCTAGATTATTGGTCTTTTATTTTCTAGGATGTAATTAGGAGACTAAATGTAATCCTGTTAAATTGTGTAAATAGCAGGTGCCTAAGGTGGTTAATGAATTAATAAGTAAGATTACAATGTATGTCACTATGGTATGTTAATGTTTATCTTGTCCTTTGTCTTTTTCCTTTTGTTAATAAAAATAATTTTTAAAAAATGAAAAAGAACCCCCCAAAATAAAAAATAAAGCCATCTACCAAAGCAATCAGTGCTGTCTCAGTCCCATAGCTCCTTCCTGTCATATTCCTTCCCTTTCCTTCCATGTAGCACTGTAATTAACAGTTGTGAAATGTATTAACTTTTCTGGGTACTTTCAATTAGATACTGAATTTGTATGCTGGCTTTGTATATTTATGTTTGTAGCAGGAAATGAATTTCAAATGTTAAGAACACACACAGAGAGAAATACCTTAATAGAGCCAAATGTTTGAGCCTAAACGATGCAAATATGACTACAAGCCATTAACTTCACTGGGAACTGTCCCTTGGTAAAAGCATGTATGAAATGTGATAGTGGTCAGTGAATTCCTTCACCAATTTTCTTTCTAAAACACAACCAGTTTCCAGTACCATCCATATTATTCTGATCAGAGGGTCGCATGGTTAGACTTTCACACACACCAGGCCATTGTACCTCTACCGAGCCTATTCAGGCCATTCAGATGAGGGTGGTGCCCTCCAAAACTGGCTGGAAGGCATATCTCTGTCTTGCTTTATGCCAATGATGCGGCAATCCTCTCTAGAACACCTGTAAGGTCTGAGAAGAGCTCTGAATGCACTATCACAATTTTGTAAGGAAGAGCAATTAAAGCTCAGTTATTAGAAAACTAAAATTGTGGCCTTTGCCAAAAGACCTAAGATTTACTCATGGATTATCAATGGGCACAAAATTGAGCAGGTTTCCTCCTTCAAATATTTGGGAGTAGTTCTTCAGGCTAATGGTAGCAGAAAAAGCCCATGGAGATTATGTTGCCGACATTGCTCAAAGAAGTTCTCTAGCCATTCTTAAATATCTTAAGACAGCTGGTGGCCAATATATTCCTGCAGCACTTAAACTATTTCAAGACAAGTCAATTTCCTAACTTCTATATGGTGCCCAATTAGGTCCCCTTTCCAATTACGCTCCACTGGAACGGGTACAATCTAAATTTGTAAGATCGGCCTTACAAGTTCCCAAATGTGTCCCCAATGTTACTCTCCAATTAGAGTTAGGCCTCATGAAAGTGGAGGCTAGAGCTTGGGTGGCTATTCTTACCTATTGGATTAGACTGCATTTCTTCCCTAAAGGTTTAGCCCCCCCCCTTTATTAGAAAAGATGACTTTAAGTCCAAATGGGAAGGGGCTATAATATCTAAAATCCTATCCTTAGGCCTGTCCCAAGACATCCTTTTTACCATGAAGTATGATCAGGCCAAAGTGCTCATTAAGCAGCGGGTTACCGACTCAGAACGACAACTGGATCTAGCTAGCTCCCCTGCCTTTATTATTAATGACTCCTGCAGGTATCTATCTTTCCCAATGAGATACTTAGCCAAGCTTGAGATACCCACCCACTGATGTCATGCCCTCCCTTCTGCTGTTCTTGAGGGACGATATCGGAGGTCTCCCTATTTGGAGAGGCTATGTCCCTGTGACTCCGGTGATACTGAGTCAACAGAGCATGTACTTCTTCACTGTTCCTTTTATAAAGATACCCAGGCTAAGTTTATATCTCCAATACTTTATAAACATCCAGGACACTCTGGTCATTACTATACTCAGTTATTTCTATCAGATATTCATTTTTCTATAACATAGCCAGGTTCTGCGCCACAGCAATCAAAATCTGCAGGACAATGACCAGCATTACCAATTAATTAAAAGTATCACTTACGATACATAGCCCACTAACTATCAACAACTTTTCAATAATCAACAAATGTGGAATGTCTTATGTGCATGGAACTGTTTGTGTATATGTACTCTGATGTCCCTTGTATATATATATATATATATATCAATCTTCCTCTCTGGCTCATTGGCATCACTAATTCCTCAGATATTAATAAGGTATAGCTTCGTGATGGTCAGGATGGATTTGTGGGCACTTTTTATATTATATTATATATTTTATATATATTATATACTGTATTATCTTCTATCTTCTATATTTTATTATTTTTATTTTTTATTACTATTTATTATACTTTATCTTGTTGCTGGTCATTGACTGTAGCAAAGTTTTGATTGATTGATTGATAAGGGTGGTGTGAAATCAAGGTGAACTATAAATTGGAGGTCTTGTACCAATTTTCCTCAGACTGACAAACTATTTGGATGGGTTGCAAAACATTTCAATCTCAAAAGAGATTGTTCCAGTGTGAGCTGTTGCAGTTAAGGAAAATGTCTACTGGATTGTCCTTGCCAAGTAGGGTGAAATAGGTCATCTTCTCATCAGAACAATGTTTATTTGGGACTTCCCTAGCCAATGTTTTTTATTCATAGACATTAACGAATAGCAGTGCGCCTAGTCTTACTCTACATAAATTTAGCCACTTGTGCTAACAGCAAAGATTAGTCCTTACTTTATGAATGACCGAATGAAAAGTGCTCCTCATTTTATATCTTTAGTCAGCAGCTCAGTGGTTTAGGTCTCTGGCCGTGGAGCCAGAGGACTGGAATTCCGTCTGCCACTGTACTTCGTTGAGAGGGACAAGACTCAATGATCCATACAGTCCCTTCCAACATTGCAGTTCAAAAGGCAGCCTTAGTGTGCCAGTGTTGGTCTTAAAAAGGATGTCCTACAGCTTAGATATTAGGAACAATGTTGATTGGCTGGATTTCATTCTTCAATGATTCTTCCTTTCCTCATTAAATAGATTGTGTATGGTTATGTAACTTACCTAGTTGCAATGTCAGCTACTTCCCAGTAATATAATTGTTTCAAAATCTCCTCCAATTAGTAAAAGAAACTCCAGTGTACTGAGCAGTGAAGAATCTGAGTGCCTTTGAGTCAAGAGAAACACTCCCTCAACACGCACGCGCGCGCACACACACACACACACACGCAAGCAAACAAACCAAAATAGAAAGCATTTTTATTGCTTGCTTGATATTTATATGCCTCCTTTCTCCCATGGCTGGAAACAAAGGTAGCTGACAATGTAGCTTAAAAAACTTAAAAACTAAATTCATCAAAGTACAGTGGTGCCCCGACTTACGACGAGCCCAACGTACGAGAAAACCGACTTACGAATGGAAATCCACTGGCAGTTTTCCCTGGCATGTTAAGAGTGAAAGATAGGGTTCCTTCGACTTAGGATGGAACCCTATCTTAATGTCTTTGAGCAACTGAGGCAAGCAGCAGTAGCTGCGACCATTGCTTGCCACTGTTGCTCAAAGACATTTTAAAAACCCTGCTCCTTCTCCTGCAACCTGTCCAATTGGGGGGGGGAAGGAGAGGGTTTTTAAAAATGTCTCAGAGGCAAGCGGTGATGGCAGAGCTGTTCCATAACCACTGCTTGCCTTGAAGACATTTTAAACGACCCACACTTTTCCCCTCAAGGACCCATTGCTTCCCCCTCCAAATTGGGCACATTGAGGGAGAAGCAGCATGTTGTTTAGAATGCCTTTGAGCCACTGAGGAAGCACTTCTTCAGTGACTCAAAGACATTTTAAACAAGCTGCGCTTTGCCCTGCAATGCGCCCAATTGAGGGGGAGAAGCAATGGCTTGTTTAAAATGTCTTTTTGCCACCGAGACAAGTGCTTGGCTTGGTGGCTAAAAAACATTTTAAACAACCCGTGCTTTTCCCTGAATCGGGTGCAAAGCAGGGAAAAGTGTGGGTTGTTTAAAATGTCTTTGAGCCACTGAGGCAACCACTTGGCTCAGTGGCTAAAAGACATTTTAAACAACCCACACTTTCCCCCACAATGCACCTGGTGGGAGGGAGAAGTGGTGGCTTGTTTAAAATGTCTTCGAACCACTGAGTCAAGTGGTTGCCTCGGTGGTTAAAAGACATTTTAAACTACCTGCCGCTTCCCCCCCACACACACACCAGGCACATGGGGGGGAGAAGAGGCGGGTGGTTTAGTATGTATTTAGCTACCGAGGCTACCGCCTTCACTTCCAGGCACATGGGGGGGGGGAGCGGCAGGTGGGGGAAAGCTGCAGGTGGTTTAACACGGTTTCCCATAGGAATGCATTGAAATCCCTTCCCTCCGGAATGCATACATGTTATGAATTGTAACCTGAATAGTTAAGAACATCTGATTTCACTTATATGTACAGACTACAGGTATTTGAAACCCCATGCTTGAATTTGTTAATAAACTTGTTAATTTTGGATCACGGACATATATCTCAGAGTGAGTTGACTGGGTTAAAAGAAAGCCTAATGAGTAAATGGCACTAACCTAATGGCACTGGGTTTATTTGGTGGCTAGCCAGAGACGGGAGGGGTCACACAGGTAACCTGTGAAGAGGCACTCATTCTGCATCTTTAGTATCAGTTGCCACCCCCACTGGGCAACAGGTTAGCTTACAGCAGTGGTTCTCAACCTGTGGGTCCCCAGATATTCCCAGAAATCCTGGCCAGCTCAGCTAGTGATGAAGACTTCTGGGAATTGCAGTCCAGGAACATCTGGGGACCCACAGGCTGAGAACCACTGACTTACAGGGTGAAGGCACTCTTCATGGCATGCCCTTTTCTCTTCCAGATCTTTGATGTTTCTTCCCAAAGCAACTGCTTTATTTGGCCTAATAATGAGGCCAAACCTGAGCCACAGTACACTCACTGAGAGGCGTGTTGGGTGGCGTGGATGTCTACATGATGGTACTGCTAATTATTAGACCACAATAATAATGGAGAATAACGAACTTCAGGGTGTGAGGGTTCACAATTTTGCCAGACGCCTGTCCCACGTTTATTCAGTAAAGAAGCATTCTTGTCAAATGAAAGATCTCTTTTATTTATTTCTTCCACTCTCTGGGAGGCACCATCCTTAATAAACTCAGTGTGAACATTGTCAACTGTGGTGACCAATGGATTATTCTGAGATTCTCGGGTTGGGGTGAACATGATAGTATTTAACTCTCCTCTTTGTCCACAGGGGCTACCTCCCCACCAGACCCCTTCGCAAGGGTCAAGTCCTTGGGTGACTCCGGACGCCTCGCCCCATCCTCCATGGAGGTTTGGGTCCCACATTCTTGATGTCGGTCCTCTTTTGGCTGGGGCTTTTTCAACAAAACAGAACCCCTTCCAAGGGGTTTACGAGTGACCCACTTGTCCAGCGCAATTTCTTTTCAAATCGCCTTCAGTTCCTTCCAATACTCCCGGGCCTCTCTCTCACCCCAGTAAGAACACCCGACTTATTGTGCACGTCGCCGGTAACTTTCTGCCTCAGCATGAGGCATCAACATCTTTTCCCATTCTAGCATGTCTGGGTTTTGCATCCAAACCCACTCCCAACCTGGGGGTAGGATTGCACACCTTTCCTTTTATGTTCCCGAACCCCACCTCCTCTGCTTTGGGTGGTTCTCTCTCTCCCCCCGCCTTTTCTGCCCCGCCAATGCAAAGCGTTTCTTCAAATTTTCTTCTCACACCTTCTCTCTCCTGCTCTTCCCTTATACGCCTGTTCCTGGCCTTTTCCCCTTTTCTTTATTTCTCCCTCCATTCTTCCCAATCTTCCCCTTCCTCGTGTAGGCGGCACTCCCGTTGGGTGGGTCTTCAGACTACCCCCTTCTCCGCACGGGTTTTCTAGGTAGAGAATTTTCAGAAATGGCTTACCATTCCCTTCTTTCAGGGAGTACCCTGGGATGGTGAAGCTTCCCCAAGGCCACAAAGGCTGGCTTTGCTCACAGGGGCCACACAGGGAAATCAAACTCCCAAATTCTGGCTTCACCGGTAGATACCACTTTTTTCTGTGCAGGACAACTGCCACAGGACTGCACTGTGGAGCTAATCTAACTGCAGCCCCTGAGGCTATATGTGTGAGTGAGATAATCCACAATTGGGTGATAAATTTAACAGAACCATCCAAAATGACACAGGCTTGCATGTTTTTGAAGTCTTCAGAACAACCTCCACCCACTAGGGGTGACATTTTAAAAAATATTGTCCAATTATGTGTTTTTCATGGCCCAACAGGGCTACCATTGTTTTATTTTCATTACAGAGAGATGCTGATGGAAATCAATGGGATTTAAGCTTCATCACCAGAATGTATCCTACCCTAGACATGAGCCCTAACCACAGAGGCCACATCATGGCATTTTCTGGGTTATAAGATGCTCACTCCTCCACTTTTACTCATCCTCTGTAGACTGGTCTGTGATACTGTCTGAACAAAAAACACAAGAAGGTGCCTCTAGTTAACGGAAAGGAGGACTATCCACTCGTACCAATTCACACGGTCATTTGAATTCTCTCTTTGAGCAACATTATTATGTGGACTGTGCTCAGTGAACCAAAATCTTTGTTATTACTTGGCTACCCATCCTGGGCAGCAAGGACTGAACAATTCTCCTGTCCCTCCATGATGTTTTATGTGCTTGCAGTAGACACCAGGAAGGATCTGGGCTATCCAAACAAAGTAAAGAGAGACAATAGCCTGTTCCCTCACATTTATCTCATTCTCTGGAGTGGAACAGAAGGAGTGACCTTTTTCACTTATATGGTATACACTCAGGATGGGCAGAGCTTGCTCTCATTACTACTAACCAGAGCTTTTCAAATTATATTCCAGCAGTAACTCATTCCCATTAATTCTAGTGTTTCAAAAGCAGCCTGATGACCTTATTCATTGCAATTTTGAAAAGTAACTTTTTTTACTTGTTGCATTGCTTTTTAAGAATAAATTTCTGCTCTAAAATGCAGGAAATGCTTCTCAAGGTGTCTCCAAACATGGCTTAAAGTTTTAAAAAAGACAACATTGCTGATTATACTTGCACAGCAACTTCTTTTTTATTTTTTTATATTACACCGTTACTCATAACTCCTTACAGGGCACAACTCTTATTTGTAGCAGGGTATGTGCCATGAAACTGGCTGGAGCAACGCCTGGCCTAACCCTAACCCTTACTTACTACCTTTAAGGGAGTGTTCAAGACCATTTAGTGAAGCCTTTAAGAGCATACTCTCTTAATGTAACATGACTGATTACCTTTTGATTGTTCACTGTTGTCTTGTTTTCATTGATTTATTTCCTGGTAGTTTTATTAATTATATGTTGTGTTTATGATTTGTTTTATGTTTACTCAATTCTGGCTGTGAACTACCCACAGTACAGTCATTTCACAGTTAATATACTGTAGTCCCGGTATATTGCGGGATCAAAGTATATGAAGGCAAGGTCCCCGGGGCAAACTGCATAGGCCTGTTTGAGGCCTCCTGCACTTACCCCAGGTCTGGCGCTGCCCCAACAGGGCCTCCGACAGGCTTCCCGGGCCTGTCGGAGGCCCTAGAAATTGTTTCCGGGCTTCAGAAAAACCGGAAGAGCCTTCCGGATCACCTGAAACCACTTCTGGAGCCTCCAACAGGCCCGAAAAGCCGTTGGAGGCCCATTTGGGGCAGTTCCAGCCTAAGGTATGTGTAAGAGGCCCCAGACAGGCCCCACAGTCCCAGCCCTACCCAGCATCCGTATATCGCAGATTTTCCTTTATCACAGGTCTGTTCGGGTCCCTAACCCACATGATAAGCAGGGGATTACTGTAGTCTGGAAGGTGAGTTATGGCCACCAGACTTCTTTCCTTGTGAGATCGAAACATTTTGCTACTCATCTAAGTAGCTTTGGCTGCTTTCACACGACCACTAAAATCTGCTACAAAGTGCTCGCAGATGTGAAGCATAAAATCGTTTTCCCACTTTAAAAAAAAACTACGACCACGCCCACTTAAGTGCGACCCAGCACATTTTACAAGTCCCTGGTCTTGAGGTGGTAAAATCCTTGTCACTGTTTCGATGTGATTTTAAACTATTACTCGAGTCTATGGGAACATGGAAAATCCACACCAAAATCCTTTTGCCCCCGTTCTGGTGCCTTTCTTTGTTTTTTTGTTTGAACTGGCAAGTACTGGATACCGGTACAGTGGTCCCCCGCCCTTTCACGGTTCATATACTGTGGTCCTGCTATATCGTGGGACCGCAGTACAGTAACCCCCTGTCGATCACGGGGGTTAGGGACCCACCCCACCTGCGATGCATGAAAATGTGCGATATGCAGAAGCGGTTGGGGTGGGGCCTGGGGGTGGGGTGGGGGGCGATCACGCACCTCTCCGAGAAATCTTGGGGTGGCACGCGCAGGCGGTGTTGTGGGATCTTACCTCCCGCCGCCGCCTGCCTGCGCTGCCCGAGGCTTCCTGATCGCCCCCCGCCCGCCCCCCCCCCGCAGCCACGAGGCTTCTCGGCTGAGCGCGAGGGTGGCGCGGAGCAACCCAATCGCCCCCTGCCACCCCCACGTGGCCCCAAGGCTTCTCGGCGGAGTGTGGGGGCGGCACGGAGTGACCCGATCACCCCCGCCACCCGAGGCTTCTCGGCAGAGTGTGGAGGGACGGCGCAGAGCGACCCGATCACCCCCGCTGCCACCACCCCGCCGCCCCGAGGTGCAGGTACTGCAATCCCACGATGTAGTGGGACCACAGTACCTGAACCGTGAAATGGCAGGGGGCGACTGTACCCTGAAAGGGCTTGTGGGGGAAGGTTTTAAAAGCTGGGGCTTTTAAAACCTTCCCCAAGCCCTGTCTCCAACCCATTAGTGCTGGGGTGGGGAAACAAAAGGTTTTTCTCGCCCCCCAGCGCCAATCAGCTGGAGCCCAGGGCTTGCCTCCATGGAGGCATTGCCCACCACTTCTCCCCAACCCCCAGGGTGCGGGAAAGTGGTGCACAATGTTTAAAATGGCTTTCAGCAAGGGAGTCAAGCGCTTGGCTCCCTGGCTGAAAGTCATCCCCTGCACCCTCCTGGAGCGGGGGAGCAGCGAGCAATGTTTAAAATGTGGTTAATTAGCGGAGTCAAGCTGGCTCCGTTGCTTAATAACATTTTAAACATTGCTCCCCCCAGTCCCGATCCAACCTAAATCCACATATTGTGGATATATCCATATTGTGGATTTTCAATGATCGCGGGTTGGGTCGGTCCCTAACCCCCGCGAAAGATGGGGGGTTACTGTACAGAGGAACCTATTTGTCATATTTGCATAGCAAGCAGGCACCCCCTGCCCCATGTGGTGCATGCCTGGCCCTCCTCCGACTTCTGTATGTCCCCCCCTCCTTGACAGGAATCCCTCATGGGCTTCCCATCCTGCTACAATTAGTTGCTGAAGACGGGGGAAGTGGGTTGGGGGGGTGGGGGTGAGCCCACTTTTTTCCTCCCTTCTCCATTTAATCCACAGCAGACAGAAGCACAGAATGGGAGTATGGAGGGTGGGAACACGGGAACTGCGACATCTATCACGTGACCGCGGCGGGGGGGGAGGATCCGCAATTAAGTTTCCACTGGATTTTGGTGGCCGTGTGAAAGCAGCCTTTTGTCAGCCTACCAAGCTGCTTGGATGAGTAACCAAACATTTCCATCTCATAAGAAGTCCAGTTGCCATGACTCAGCTTCCAGAGAACCTCACCTGGATGACTGAGAATCTTCACAGTCCCAGGTTGTGGGGGGGGGGGAGAAGGGAAAGACCACTTCTGACTATTCTCTACCTAGAAAACTATCCCAATTGCAATGAGTGCAGCACCCAGCACAGTGTGTTTGTTATTCGGGTGAGTGAGAGAGGTTGTGCTAAGGCCAAGCCCTCACCGTGACTGTGAGGTAGGGAGAGATGCAATAATGGCCAGGGCTGTCTTTTATCCACTGCATACGTGCTGGGGCTCCCTCAGTCCATAAGGGGGCTCTGATGAAGACGAAGGGGAGGCGGTGCTGCCCTTTCAGGAGCACGGAGCCGCGCGTCTAACATTAATATCCGAGCGCTTCTCCTCAGGAACGAGTGGCTTTTCCTTCGAAGGAGGAAAAAGAAAAAGAAAAAAGCAGCATTATGAGCTTTTTTTTTTTTTTAAATGCCGGTTTAGCATCACCTGCCCTTCTAGAAAAAAGGCGGGAAAAAGGTTCTCTTTCTTGGACTACACTTCCCAGAACCCCAAGGCCAGTGTGCAGGTATGCCTAAGGGCTGTAGGATTCTGGGAGTACTAGTGGTCCGAAAAAAAGTCACTTTCCCGCCCCCCCCCCGCCTCGTGGACGCGTGGGGGAGCCTTTTTCTTCCTTCCTTCTCCTCTTCCGCCTCGTGGCCTCCACTGGGGGGCGCCGCCGGTCGAGGCCCGGGAGGGCGAGGGCGAGAAACGGGGCCGGGGTGGGGCGGGGGGGGGGGGAGAGGAAAAGGCTCGCCGGATTCCCAGCAGCAGCAACCGCTCCCACTTCTTCTCTCCTCGCCGTCCCACTTGGGGGTGGCGAGCGCGCGGCGGAGAAGGGCGAAGACCCCCCCGCCCCCCCCGCTGCTCTCTCTGTCTCTGGCGCGTCCTGAGGGCCCAGCGCCGCTCTGGCTTCTTAATCTGCGCCCTGACGGTTCCTGCGGGGGAGCCGCGCCGGCGGTGATCAGATCCAGCAGCAGCATCCTTTTTACTTTTCCCTCCAAAGGGATGTGGCAGCCGCGACGGCGGCAATACTACTACTCATATTAATTAATAATTCCCCTGCGCCGGGGGGACTTCTCGGGTTGCTGCCTCCTCGTGTCGTCCGTCGTCCGCAGCCTTGGGCCGGCGCGCGATCTGCCTGGTGGGTGGCTCGAGAGAGCTGCTCTTCTCCCCCCCCCCACCCGGCGGGAATCCTCCCGGGCTGCCTTGTTGTGGTGGGGGCTGATCCTCCTCCTCTCCCGGCACCACGCGGCCGAGGCGGAAAGCGGCTTAGCGGCCAGAAAGGGGGGGGGGAAGAGAAAGAAGCCTCGGAGGGGCGAGCGATCGACTGGCCTCCTGGAAGCTGCCTTCACACCCCCTCCCCCTCCCCCTGAGACTCCGCAACCCGGGATCCTTTCGTATTCCCCCCCCCACCCCTCTTTCTCTCGCACGCACGCATCCAGCCCTCCCCCTTTCTTCTTTCTCTCTTTCCCTCCCTCCCTCCCTCCCTCCCTCCCCGAGTCCTCCGGTTTCCACGGCGCCCTGGGAGCGCGCGCGGGCTCGCGGGCGCGGGCTGTGTTGTCGGCGTGGTGGTGCTGCTGCTGCTGTGCATGGCTGCACCACCATGGCCACCGCCGCTGCGACGCTGGTTTGCCGGGTGCAGTTCCTGGACGACACCGACCCTTTCAACAGCACCAATTTCCCCGAGCCCACCCGGCCGCCCCTCTACACCTTCCGGGAGGACATTCCGCTCGCCACCCAGCTGGCTGGGGTGCACCGCCTGCTCAAAGCCCCGCAGAAGGTACGGCGGGGGGGGGGCGGTGGAAAGTGGGGTGGGTGGGGGAAGGGCCGCTGGGGAGCCGGTGCGTGGTCGGTGGGGGGGGGGAGGGGTGGGTGCTGGTTCTCACCCCTGGATGGGGACTGGGGCGAGAAGCATCGCGGGGACTTTCCGGAGCGATGTATCCACATGCAACTGTCCCGGGGGAGGTGGGGGGGATACGATTCCCAACTTGTTTGTGAATGCATTCGAGTATTGCCCTGGTGCCACTGGCGCAGCTGGTGCTTTGCAGAAAAGCCGAAAGCCCCAGCTCCTTAAGGAGCGGATGATCAAAATCGTTGGTATGCTGGGCTCTAGAAATAGTTGTCCAAAATTAGGCACTGAACCCAGTGAGAGAATGAACCGGCCCTCTTTGTATGAGATAGAGCCCAAGAATAAACTTGATGGAAATCGACTAAACTTGATGGAAATCGATTAGCAGTTGAATCAGGACAGATTTGGAGTGAGTCGAGGAGGGGGGGGGAGAGGAGAACAGGCCAGCGCTGTGTTGCTGGGAATGAAGAGAAAAGTACCTTGCCCAATCAAAGTGAGTGGGATCCGTTGATCCATAATGTGGTGCTGATGATAGCCATTAACTTGGATGGGCAGTGAGGGACGGCATAAGAACAAGGAAGATTTGTTGACGTCATGTTTTGATTATGGGCTTTCTCCAGGCATGATGTGGAGAAAGATACTGGGTTAGGTTACACTCAAAGGGCTGGTTTCTTTGTTTTAAGGATGTTGTGTCCATCAGATTGATATCATCTACTGATGCTTTTGCAATATGCCAACTGCTTGGGTACCTTGTGGTCTGACTGACTTGAGAACCAGGCCTCCCAAAGATGTTAACTTCCCCTCATGTAAAAGATGCTCAAGTGCACCCACCGTTCTCCCAAATGCACAGAGGGGTCTGGGAGGAGAGATCGTCCTCTTGTATTGTGCCCAGCACACTTCTGTGCCATTGTCACGTGCACAGCAGTCTACATGTTGCCTGCTATTTCCAGCTTAAAGTGAAATGTACCCTGGCATGCAACTGTTGCATAGAGAGATGCAAGTACAGTGCCATATATAGGGCTGTATTTTATGAGCCACCATACAAAAATAATCCTCCAAGGCTTCATGTTGGTTCATGGAGAAAATGGATATTAAAACATGTGCCTCAGTGCAGTGCCAACATGCTACAAATGAGACATGATGAACCATAGCATATAAAGACAGGCAGCGGAATCTGCGGTCTTTCAAACATTGTTGATCTCCTGTAATACTTCACTGCTGCTCAGGCTGGCTAGGACTGATGGGAAATGGCGTTCAGCCTCTGGAGAGCTGCAAGGTCTTTGGCCCAAACCAGATGCCATCAGTGTGATATACTGAGATTGACGGAAATTGGCCAGATCACCTGTTTGTAAAATGGCCTGATGTTTTTGACCATTGCTACCCTGTGCCTTTTCTGTCTTATGCGTGGCTCTTTCAATATGGCAGTTTTCATTCAGTTTGCCTTGCTTACCCTGATAGGAAAGTTTTATTATTTATAAAGTACCCATTGTATTCCATTGATTGCATGTTTATCAATAGATGCTGCAATGTTTGTGTGCAAGTTATTTGAGTCAGAATTTCATGTCGGAAAATTGCTGGTGGCCCATTGCTGGATGGGAAGGGCTCCTCCCCTAACCCCATCCTAAGCTTCCTAAATGTGAACTCACTTCAGGGCAAAAAGGATCAAACTGTATTAAATTAAAGATTTCCATTGGCAGCTTAAAGTGTCATCCTTGCCCTGTGGTGCCAGTGTTATGTCAGTTGGATTTCAGCCAATGTGTACTGTATTGAATATTGTATCACATGTAGCAGTTTTCAGTAGGCAGCTGTCTGCTTCAACTTAAACACAAACCAGAAATGAAAGACAAAAGATTGTGCTACCTTTAAGACTGGCAGATTTATTTCACTGTGAAGTCTTGTGAATTTCAATTCATTTTCTTTTAGCAGTCGAACACAATATTTAGACCACGGGTTTATTTATTCATTGGGCAGAACTCTGTTAGTGATTTATACGTGTGTGGGTTAATCTAACCATCTAAGATTGCCACTGCTTAATTACATATTGGTGCATTCTGAGGTGCACTGTTGTGCAGTTTGGTGCATACCTCATAACCTAAACGGTACCCCATTTGTTATAGTTAGTTCACAAAGTGAGTTATGCACTAACTAATGCACATGTAAATCACAAGCAGTATTCTGCCAGTGTACATGGTTGTGGGAGTGGGGACTGAGTGAACTGGATACATTTGGATTCCCCTTTCTTGCATTTGGGTTCATGCCCACCTGTGTGCCTGATTTTTGCCTTCAGGGCAGCATTGATCAGATGGCAAGCAACCTGTCAAAGGAAGAACGTACAGGATCATGCAAATAAGCAGAATCCTGGCCACCGTGTCTGTTATGACAACTGCACCTTTTGTCTTTGCTTGATCCAAGCTACTCTTCTGTTCCTAACTATAATAGACCCATTGGCTTAGTGGGATTCACATAAATGTTGACTTATCATTCTGCAATTGTTTTGGTAGGTCTGTGCTCTAGTTGAGACTAGCAAGTGGATAGTGACACCCCTGTACCATTTCCTAAACAGTATTCCTTTGCTGTAGAGGAAACTTGTTAACATTTACTGTGGCAGTACTGTGGCTTTTAATTCCTTATTCACTTTGCACCAAGACAAGCTAGTTATCTACAGTATTTTACCTGGTCAGGATTGAATGTAGCTGTACAAAATAATTGTATCTAATGATATGAACAGAAGATGGGAATATAGTGTCCAGTATTCAACACAGGTACTTTGAGTATAACCAGACTGGCATACATGCGCTTGGTTACTGACATGTTGAAGTTTGAGAGGGACGTAATGATAACATTGAAATAAAGCTTGCTGTTTCCAAGTTCAGAAATCAGTTGTGCTGGATTCATTGGTGCTTAGGGTTAATATGCATAGGCTTTGTGGTTTGATTATGTAGAGCATTTTATTTCTGTGACTTGAAGGGAGAAATAAACAAAACTGAATTATTCCATCAAAACATTATCTAGTAAAGATAATTTCAAACTTTTTGTGCTTGGAGATAGAGAGTTTGGACGTAACTGTCCCAGTAGGGAGAGAAGGGTACTTCAGCCTTTTGGCAGGGGCTTTTGGAAAGGCTGTTGGTGTAAAAATAGTGCAATGGTATGCTGATATACCACAGTGCCGAGTGGAGT
Source organism: Phrynocephalus versicolor (assembly GCA_023846285.1). Taxonomy (NCBI): domain Eukaryota; kingdom Metazoa; phylum Chordata; class Lepidosauria; order Squamata; family Agamidae; genus Phrynocephalus; species Phrynocephalus versicolor. The sequence goes on along the minus strand of JAHTLZ010000023.1, from coordinate 5,642,303 downwards.
GGAGATGGAAACTCTATACCGATGTGTCAGTTAGAGTGACTAACAAGTGTAACTTGAAATCTTTGTGCGTCTTTCTGAATGGTGTCATCAGCGACCATGTATAATAATAACCCCTGGAGAAAATATTTGTTTGGTTGTAGTCTTGAACAATAGGCCTGTGACAGTTTTACAAAAGGACGCACAGGAAAAATTATTCAAACATCTAAGAAAATGCTTGCCAGTTTCATTTTGTCTTGAGTAAAAACAGGAGCTGTTCCAGACACTCCCCCATCTTTAAATTTATTTGTACTCCCGCACCCCCACCCCAGTGAACCTGGGGACTTGGATGCAGTATTTGTGCTGTTTGCTCCAGGCTAGTGGATTTTGAGCTGTTACTAATAAGTAATCCTTGTGTGGAACATGTGTGCCTTTGAATCTCAAGAAGGAGTTGTTGGGAGCAGTGTGCATTTGTCATCTTTGCAAAGGAATGAAGCTTGGTGTTTCCATTAATGATTAATGTGGACCATTTTCTTCGTTCCCTGGCAGAGTGATTTTGGCGTCCGCGATTGTGTTTTGGGACAGATCTATCTCCCACCTCTTGGCTGCAATTACCTGAGATTCTGAAGCTTCCAAAGCAAAGCCACAATGGGACATATCTCACACCTTGTACCTAGTAGCAGTCTGCAGTGTTGGGAAGATAGATTATAAAGAAATGATGGTGAAGTTTCACTTGAGGGAGGCCAGGGATTATGTGCAGGCACAGGAAGAGGTATTTAAGCTCTTGCTCTTGTGTGGGCTTTATGAGCTGACAGTTGTACTGAGGCTTTATTAAAAATAGCCATTAAGTCTACTGTCCTTGGAAGAGCTGATAGCTTTGTTAAAGCTACAGAATGTGGCACAGCAAGGAGAGGAGCCATACTCATTGGGAAAGGTGGCCCTGCCTTTGTGTGTATATCAACTATCTAAATGTCCTGTTGGTCCCTGGTCATGGATACAACTAAAACCAGTAACTTACATAGTGTCATCAATGCACGTTATTTAATCATCATAACAATGTTGTTTTTGCTGGTGGTGGTGGTGGTGGTGGTGGTGGTGGTGGTGGTGATGATGATGATGTTGACGACAACGACAACGGTGAAGAATCATTAACTCATTGCTGACTTATGACAGCTCTCCGAGGGAATGCTTTTCCAAGCTAACCTTTTGGAGGTGCCCTGGGACTAGGCAGCTTGCCCAAGGCTGTCCTGATGGTAGGGCACTTAGAAGCCACAGGTATTCCAGGTGATATTGGATGGCCCCTGTCCTGGAAAACTCAATAGGGATTCAACCTCCTGACTCCTACCCACTGAGCTATGCAACCTCTGTGCATTATAGTTATGATGATTGTATGCTGTCAAGTCAATTCTGACTTGTAGTGACCCTTTTGATGGTTTTCTAGGTAAAGAGTGCTCTAGAGCAATTTACCATTCCCATCTACAGTTTCTTCTGAGCCAATGCAGTTTGCCAATGGCTATGCAAATTAGCTCTTTCTCAGGGAAGCACAGTAGGAAATCAGGCTGCTGACCTCTGTCTCTGTAAACAGGTACTCATCCACCTGTCCAGCTTGCCATCTGAGCTTTATAGAGTGATGCAGAAACAAGTCCTTTGAGGTGGTTTGTCGACAGAGGATGTATGAAAATCTTTAGTTACATACACATTTAGGCTTGCTTTTAGTTAGAAATAGGTGTGAGGGTTCTGTAAAGTTCATTAATTGTTCAGGCGCAGAAAACGGATTAGAGTCATTTTGTATCGAAAAATCTAATAAATTTTTATTAAATACTTCACATATTTGTTCGTCTTTCTTTTGTTCTTTTCTTTGAGTTATATATGGAGTCAGAACAGGAATATTCAAACTAGGAGATGAACATGAAACTGTAACGGGTTTGTTTCCAATAAACGGATTATATCTAACTTTACTTTGTCCGGTTAAAACCTCTTCATCGACCCACCATTCTGGTTCCTTGGGATGGGAGGCGGTGCTCGAAGGGGATGCTGCCATTCCCAGCCTGGGATCCATCCTGGGGGATTAGAGTCAACTCTCTCTCCTTGATATCCCAGATATGGATAATT
>JAHTLZ010000023.1:5612615-5639215 GCA_023846285.1 Phrynocephalus versicolor | reverse complement strand
GGTTTAGTTTGGTTGGGTAATGGTGCATATTGAAGTGCAAGATGCCACCACATCACTCTGTACAACACACTGTCATCCGAGTTTGGAAGTAGCGCTAGGTTGTACTTGAGTGAGAGTTCTCCAGGGACTGTGAGGCAAGTCTGGGGTGGAGGCTAGGAAAGAATTCTGCCTGAAACCTTAGAGAACCCCAGTCAAGCAGAGTTCTGAGTTCTGAGACTGAAGCTAGTGGGACCAAATCCTCTTGCACAGTGAAGCAAATGATGTAACATTTGGAGGCAAATCATCCCAGTGTAACAAATCCATGAAGCCTTTATGAGTTGCATGCTAAGTCATACAACTGATGCAACAGATAATATTCACAGTTATTTCTTAACTTGAGGCAGTTTTCTCCAAAACTCGTAACAGCACAACTTGGCCAGTGTTAGACAGCTTCCTGGTACAGTATTCCTATGCTTCTATGCTAGCATATATGTGTGTGTGTTGCGTCGTTACAGTCGTGCCCGACCCTTCGTGACCCCATGTCCACGGAGTTTTCTTGGCAGGAGTACTGGAGTGGCTTGCCAGTTCCTACTCCAGACGCCTACAGCACCTGGTATATTCCCTGGTGGTCTCCCATCCAAGTACTAACCAGGGCCGACCCTGCTTAGCTTCCAAAATTAGGCAAGATCGGATGTGCTAAGGGCATCTAGGCATGCTAGCATATATAGCCCTTTATAATAAAAAAAATAGCTACTAACTATCTAATAACCAATCTATTAGGGCCAGAATGACTGTGGTTACTCATCTGTTCTGAAGAGGTTAATTTTAATTCCACTTTTGTATCATTTTTGTACTTTCCCCCTGTATGCGATATTTAAAATTCCTGATTATGAAAATAGTTTGGGAAAAGGCCCTCTGATCACCACTGTGTCTCCAAGAATAATGCAGGAATCTATGAATCTACTAAGAGGAAAAATACAAATGCCTGAAGAAATAATCTTGTGCCTTCTAGTTTTATCCACCAGGTTATTTCAATTCCATTAGAAGGAACATTTCTTCCATCTTTTTATCTGTCATGAAGTCACCTCTGACTCATGGTAACTCTATGAATGAGTGGTTCCTAGGATGTCCTGTTCTCATCTGCTCTGCTCAACCCCACAGTCTTTTTTAGGGAGTCACTCCATCTCGTATTTACGGTAGTGTTCCTCTTTTCCTACTGCATTCCACCTTTCCAAGCATTATTGTCCCCCCACCCCGGAATCTTGTCTTCTCATTATGTGCCCAAAGTAAGGCAGCCTCAGTTTCAACAGTTTTGGCTCCAGAGATAGTACAAGCTTTATTTCATTAGGACCCAATTGTTCATCTTTCTGGCAATCCAGGGTAACAGCAAAGCTCTCCTCCAGCATGAAATTTCAAACAAATCACCTCCCCTATCTGCTTTTTTTATTGTCCAGTTTTCACATCCATACATTGTAATTGGAAATATAGGATTGTGGATGGCCTTGGTCTTGGACACGTCTTACAACTGATCTTTTGTAGTTCCTTCATTACTGTCCTTCCTAGTCCCAGTCTTCTTCTGATTGCTTAGGTGCCTTCTTTGTTTGGACTGATTATTGAACCAAGGTATGCAACATCTCAAACTATGTCAGTTTCTTCTTTCTCAATGTTAAAGTTGTATACTTCGCATGTAATCATGATTTTTGTCTTCTTTACATTCCACTGCAATCCTGGTTTGGCACTTTATTCTTTTACTTTCTCCAAAAGTTCCCCCAGTCACTGAATAGCAGTCCCCCCTCCTGCCACTCATACCATATCATGATAATAAACTGCCTCTGAAGGTCCTCATTATTTTGAGACATCCTACCACATATCTAAGAACTTGAACTATAGATTTCCCCCCCTCTTTTCATTGCAGTGCAGGATTTAAGCATGTAACCATAGTATTGGAACATGTCACAACATGTCATTGTGTTAGCTCCCATTCAGTGACCTAGCAGCTTGGTAGCTGTAATCCCAGCTATTGTAAGAATGCTGCTGACTGATTTCATGGGGGCTAAAAATAGCCTTTTACTCAGACAGAGTATATGTTACCACTTGTTTTCTGCTTTGACTAATTGTTGATAACTTCTGTGTAATTAGAGACTGACAAGTATGCTATCTGGAATACAGTGTACTTATCTTTTTATTGTATTGGTCACATGAATAACAAGATGTGAAGGGTGGATAATACCAACTGCAACATGACAAATGAAATCGAGACTTTAATATTCAGCCCTATCAGACATACAGGTCAGAGGGAGATGTTTGAGACAGTTAGGACTTCTGTTTAAATCTTATTAAGCTTAGTCAACTTTGTAAATCAGATGTCATAAAGCTATATTTCAGTGAGCCTTGAACTTCTCTAATTTTTTTAAGATGGCACCAACAGACAGAATTTCTTGTGTTGAATCCATATTTAGAGAGATTTACTGCAGCTTTCTGACCTTGCAGCCTTCAGGTGTATTGGGCTACAGCTTCCACTATCTCCAGCAGTAATGCTACCTGACTGGAGTTTATGGGATTATCGAAGTCCAACATTCATGGAAGGCATCTGGTTGAAGAAGGGTTCTTAGGGCAATTTCTGTCTCATTAACTTGAAATGTTGCTTCTACTGGAAGTATCAGTGGCCCAAACTGTATGACTAGTACCTATTAACACATGGTGTAGCATTTTGGTAGCACATGGCTGAAAATTGAAACTTCAGTATAGACCTCATCTGTTGCACTTGATGTACTACAGATACAATCTACACTGATGTCTTAACTTTCAGGAATTAACTGACAAAAGTTATGTTTCCTTTATGCCATCATAAAATGACAATATAATTTTGACCATTAAGTCTAAGCTGCACCAGCTGTGTTGGGAAGGGGATGTGGTTTGAGCAATGTCGTTCACAATCAGCTGGAACAGATGTAATTCTGAAGCATGTGAGCTATGCTTCGAAGTCCAGGCATCCATTCTCATTTTGTTTCCGTTTGGGAATTAGTTAGCTTCAGAAATCTTCAGTTGGACGCAAGTAAAAATGTGTTGTGTCTGTCTTAAAGCAGTGAGGACAGCAGCATGCTTCTTCTTCAAGTGCCATGTCCTCGTAGAACGTTGGCTTTTATCTAAAGCTATTCTAAACAGAGCAGCTGTGCTCACTGCGGACCATCGACTTAAGTTCTTAAGTCAGAATGCTTTTCTACACCCTCGGCCCCCCTTCTTGTCTATTTTTCCTTGAAGGATACCCTGCAGCAGACAGTATTTCTTATTGTATGTTGTGTCCAAAATATTGCAGTTTTCTTCTCTTTATGATATTGAGGATTTCTAGCTTTTTATTCATGTACTGTAATACAGCCACATTAGTGGCTCTGGCTGTCCAAGGTATCTTCAATCATAAGTTGAAGTACCACTGTACATGTTAAATGAATCATGCTTGGTACCCAATTCTTCAGCTTTGCTACATTCCTTTGAAAGTTTTTCTTCCTTCACCATTCTTATTTTCTGCCGTGTTTCTTTCTGCAGTTGTTTATATATTACAGGACCTCTATTTTAAATCTCTCTTCTACGATCTATGAGGTCCAGAATTTCATCTGTCATCCAAGGTTTGATCTTCTTTCTCTTGACGATCTTTAATTTATCTTGGCACACCTCATTTACTGCAGCTTTATTTTGGCTTCTGGTGTTTTCAACTTCCTTTACATCTGCTGTCTCCTTGATGGCTTTGTATACTGTACTCAGGTTCAATTGAACTTCAGTTCTTACTGCTGGGTCCTGAAGCTTATAAATCGCAGTTTGACTGTCACCTTTGATTGACATTTCTTCAACTTAAGGTTCACTGTTGCTAACAAAATATTATGATCTGAATTAATATCTGCACCAGGGTATGTTTTCACACATTTAATTGAATTACTAAATAGTTTATTAATCAAGGTGTAATCAATCTGATTCCTGATATTCCTGTCAGTATTTGAAGACCACATATAAAGGTGGCAGAGTGGCATCTAGAATAGAGATGGGCACGAATAAAAAAAAGGGCGTTTAGTTTGTCGTTTGTCGTTTAGGGGGTCCGTTTCAGTTCGTTTCTGTTTTCCACTATTTTTTGCAAAAAAATTCATTTTCGTTTTCGTTTGTTTCGTTACCGTTTCGTTTCCATTTGTTGCAATTTGTTGTGATTTTTTTTAGCATTTAAAGCAGTTCAATGAATTGCTGTAACAAAAACGAAATGGACGACAAAATTTCTGGTGTTTCTTTTCGTTTTGTTTCATTTTAGAGACAAAATTTGTTTGTCGTTTTGTTGCGTAACGAAACGAAAAACGGAAACTGAAACGAAAAATTGTTCATTTCGTGCCCATCTCTAATCTAGAAATATGTATTTGCTGCTATACGTTCCTCTTGTTGACAAAACTGAATTAATTTGTCACCTCGCTCATTGTTAATTTCTAATCCATAATTACCTACTACTTTAGCCCATTGGCCTTGTTCTACATTTGCATTGAAATCTCCCATTACTGTGGTAACTTCCATTTATTTGGTAAATAATAAAGCAATCTTTAACTGAATATAAAATTCTTCTATATAGTCATCTGATGCACTGTTGGTGCATACACCTGGATAAGATTTAGCAATATAGGTTGTGCCTTAAGTTGGAGAAAAATGACTCTGTCTGACACTGGCACAAACTTTCTGACAATCTTACTGATGCTTGGATGGACTATGAATCCCACTCCATTAAAGTGATGAGGTTCATTGTTACCAGCATAATATGTATGTTATCCATCTACTACAGTCCCCTGCCATTTCTTGTTCCATATACTGTGGTCCCGGTATATTGTGGGACCACAGTACATTGGTACCTTGTATAACGTAATTAATTCGTTCCAAATCAAATTACGTTATACAAGTTTTCTGTTGTACAAATTGTAATTTCTCATAGGAATGCATTGAAACTGGATTTAATCTGTTCCAATGCGGCGCTAGGTTTTTTTGGGCGAGGGGGGCGGGCGGGCGGTGGACCCCCATGCAGGTGCCAGGTAAGGGTGCCCCTCCTGGGCTCACCCCCCTCCATGTCTGCCGCCCCTCCTCTCCCCTCCCTCCTTCCCTCTTTCCCCGGGTGGCCGCAGGTGATGGGGCGGAGGTGGCCGTGGGGGTGGGGGTGCACTGCGCCGCTTGGCTTGGAGCAGGGGGCTTGGGCGCAGGACCGCGCCGGGAATTCCCCCCCGCTCACCTCTTGCCGGAGCCCCGGAGGCGCCCGGCAGGCAGGAGGGCGCACCGGCGGCCTGCCCAGCCGGAAGGAACACCAGCATCCGCGGCGGCGGCCTGTCACCCCTCCCCTCCCCTCCCCTCTTCCCCCGACCGCCCCGCGTCCTCTTCCCGGGCGGCCGCAGGTGCGCTGCGCCGCTTGGCCTGGGGCAGGGGGCTTGGGCGCAGGACCGCGCCGGGAATCCCCCCCGCTCACCTCTTGCCGGAGCCCCGGAGGCGCAGACGGCGGGGCTGTGGCCAAGGCGGAAGTGACGGCCGCTTCACCTGCTGGGCTCCGAGGAGGAGGAGGAGGAGGGGGGTGACACGCAGGGAGGAGGAGGAGGACAGAGGGCGGCCAGTCAGTCAGTGTCCGTTGGGAAATTCGCCCTGGGAGGAATCGCGCCCCCCCCCTCGCCGGCTGGCTGCTGTCTCCCTCTCCTCCGCCGGCCATCGGTTGCCAGCCCCCGCCATGGAGTCCCTCCGGCGGCGCCTGCACTTGCTGTGGAGTCTTCTCCTCCTGACGGCAGGTAAAGCGAAGCCCGGCAGCGGCCCCGGGAAAGGGAGCGGAGGGAGAGCCCACCATCCTCCACCCCACCCTGTCAGAAGCAGCTCCGTCCGCCCCCTTGTTTCTCTCTCTCTCTCTCTCTCCACTCCCCCCCTCTTCCCGTGCGGCCGCAGGTGGTGGGCGGAGGTGGCCGCAGGGGGGAGGGGGCGGATTTTCCCCCCGTTGTATGGATTTTTCGTTGAACAAACCCTCCGTTATACGAGGGTCTACTGTATATGAAACAAAGGGCTCCTGGGGCAAGCTGCATGGGGCTGCTTGAGGCCTCCTGAACTTACCCCAGGCTTGGCACTGTCCTGAACAGGCCTCCGTTGGGCTTCTTAGGCCTGTCAAAAGCCCCAGTGGAGTTTTGGGCAAACCGGAAGTGCCTTCCGGATTGCCCAAAACAACTTTTGGAGCCTCCAACAGGCTTCCCTGGCCTGTCAGAGGCCCAATAAGTGGTTTCCAGTGAACCGGAAGTGACTTCCGTATAACTGAAAACCACCTCTGGGGCCTCTGACAGGCCTGGGAAGCCCGTATTAGGCGCATTCTGGGAAGCGCCAGGCCTCAGGTAAGTGTTGGAGGACCCTGATAGGCCCCCCCCCAGTCCCGACCTGACCCAGCATTCGCATATCGTGGATTTTCCATTATTGCGGGTTGGGTTGGGTCCCTAACCCCTGCGATAGGCAGGGGATTACTGTACACACTTTCCTGAATTAGACCAACACATCTCACTAATACCAAGGATATTGATATTAAGTCTTTCCATTTCCCTGATGGCATTGTGGGTTTTTCCACTTTGAAATAAGCTGTGAACATTCCAGGTGGCTATCCTTCTCATGGCTGGCCTGGAGATTCCTAGCTCCCTCTGTCCACTGAAGGGCTGCTGGAGAGGGGGGGGGCATGGCTTTAGGTTTTCTAGTCATGCTAAAGATTTGCATGTGGAAGTTAGCTTAAGTGAAGTGGTTTCCCTCTTGCCTTCTTCACTGCCATTACTGGCCATAAGGTCAGCTGCCCAGTATGGTTCAGATGCTGTTTGAAGCCCCCCACTTTGGATCAGATGCTTTGGGGGTAGACACCATTAGTCTGGTCTCTCCAATGAGACCTGTCTGGCTTGGGAGACCATTCTGATAGTAATGCTACAGCCAGCATAGCTCTCAGTTTCACTGAAGCATGCAAGCCCCTCCGCCTTGTCAAGGCATGCTTCACCTTTTTTTTTTACATCGTTAGGTAGTTTACCAGCAGGTCTTTACAAGAGGTAATGAGCTGGTTATATCTGAACCCTGAGGGTAAATGTCAGAGGCCTTATTTGCTAGATATTGTGAGGCTGAGTCACTTATGTGTATGCTTGACTTACACACAAGGAGCCTCGTGGCACAGTGGTTAAATGGCTGTACTGCAGGTAAAACTGTGCTTACGACCTGGGGTTCAATCTCAGATAGCTGGCTCAATGTTCACTCAACCTTCTATCCTTCCAAGGTCAGCAAAAGGAGTATCTAGCTTGCTGAGGCGGGGGGCATTGTGTGGCCTGCATAACTAATTGGTGAACTACCCAGAGAGAGCCGTAAGCGCTATGGTGCAGTATATAAGCAGAACACTTTGCTTTTTTTTTTTGACTTATAAAATATCATTGATAGAGTTCCAGAGCAGCATAGCTCCTTTCATGTCTTGCTGAAAATGTGGAAGCTCTCATCCGGACAGGGACGTCAGTCCACCAAATAGTCCTGCCTCTGAGGTGATATCATCCACTGTGGAAATGTATTTACATGCCACATGGAGGTTTTCATGTGCATCATAAGCCTAGTTGTGTAGCAAATGATGCTGTAGCCTTGAAATAGGCCAGTACGTGCACATACCTCTGTGCTGGAGGTTTTTGCTATGTGAGATGTGGTGTTGGATGACACTCATCAAGAGGCTACTTGTTATGCCCCCATCCCTGCCTGCATGGTGAGTTTCCCTACTCAGTAACACTGGAATAGATTATGTCTGCTATCATTTTGTGGGACCAAATTCATTTGCTATTGTTTCCTAAGATGGACAAGGTGCTTGGAGAGTTCAAATGTCTGCATTGATGTCTCCCCCCCCCGCTCGTTTCTTACATTAAGATGAAAAAGTATTGGACAGATGGTCCAGGAGTATCTTACTGAGAGAAACAGAAGTCCCAGGTGTGCTAAAAGATACAGTGGTGGAATACCTGAACCCATGGTGTTGGGCTAATCTCCCAGTCACGAGCAAAAGCAAATACTTCTCTGTCCTGCCCTTTTGTCTGAGTGGGAGATCAGCCAAGTGGGGCAGAGCAGGGAAAACTTTGCTGTTGCTGGGACTGGCAGATCAGTTGGGGAGGTATAAGAAGCTAGCACACTGGATGTGGTGAGTGGTTGTTGAGCCAGAAGAGGTAGGGGAAGGGAGCAGCAGCACCTGTGCTGCAGCACCTTGACAAGTGAACCAGTTTGCGTCCCTATCTATATCTGACTGATAGTCATCAAGTATAATTTCCACTGTGAAGTACCATTTTTAACAGCAAATTTGAATTAGAGTGTATGGTTAGGACTCAGGAGTTCTGGATTCAAGTGCCTGCTCTGCCATAGAAACTCATTGGGGGTTGTCAGTGGTAATCACTCTCTGATCCCTTGAAACCCTTATTAGGTTCGCTTGATGGCACATAACAACATTTTATTAGAGTATGTTCTGCTCTAACCTGTTTCTCCTGAGTTCATGACAATAATGCTTTCTTGATTTAGTTTACCAGGCTCGTGTCACTATCCTGGTCTCTTTGCAGTGAAAGCTGCCAACCCCCCTGTTCTTCCTTATATAGCCCACAACATAATCCTCGTACATCTTTGTGACATTCACACAGAAAATGTAGATGCATAATGCCAGTCAAAGCTGCTTGTGGGTGCTGAAGACTCCAACAGAATCCATTGTCATACAACCCTCTAATGTTCCCTCAAGGAGAAGTGCCAAGGAAATGATGTGGAGAGGGTGATACCCCTACACGCAGTAACTTCAATAAAGTAAAAAACACACTTGGATTAGATATACCATATCTAAAATGGAGATGTGGATTTAGATTCAGAAATATTTGGAATTCACTGAATAATGACATATTTGGATAGTTCTGAATATATCAGAAGCCAAGTTCGATAGTTTTGAATAGTTGTAACAATCATTTCTAATATCTAGAGTCCCATTTACTCATATATGCAGTATTAGAATGCAAAATGATAGGTTTCTGCTTGTTAGAGGAACAAGTGGAAGTCAAACATGTTTCTTGAGTGATGTCTTAAGAAATGAAACTTAAAGCCACTCTGGCACCAAAGTTCTTGCGGGCAAAGAAGTCATTTCCTCCTCAAAGGAGTTGCCTTGAATCTCCCAAGTGAGGTGGTATGGGAGCAAAGTCTGTGAGTGATGTCTGTCTGCACCAATGAAATTTAAGAGTAAGCACAGACATTAGAAGGTATTTTTTTTCACATTGGTTCTTTCCAACTGAAAGGTGGACATAGCTGCATTTGCTTTTTGGTATACCAGTCAAGCAACTGGTACAGCAGCAGTTGGCCACAGCAGAGTTGGCACATTTTACAAGTGCAGCAGTCAAAGTGCAAAACATGCCTACCTCTTCTTGACAAGACTCTAGTAGGAGGCAGAGGGATGGATCAGGAATACAACCACACACAAGGGCAGGATACAGGTAGTCCCTGTTGAACATGGCTCTGATGGAGGGAAGACACACAGTCAAGAGTCTCTGACTGCAGTTTAGCTCCAGAAAAGCAAGGTTGGTTTGTCACAGACATGGTGGTAGCACTGCAAGCTGGGGTGAAAGAGGTGAAAGAGGTGCAGTGTATGGCTCTTACTGTCTTGGGTTATGGAAGATACATGCACACCTAATATAATGGAATGAGTCACCAAGGTGGCAAGGCAGTTTCCCCACAATACCAGGGACAGTGAGGTGTTGCAGCAGAAGCAAGGGCAGTTGGGATTGCTGCTGCACCATCTAATCCAAGAAGTGGGAACTTATTGAAATTCCATTTTATTGTCTTGAGAAAGTGCTGGAGTAGCCATGATTTGGCACTGGAAGCTTCCTTTGCAGTGGTTCCTCCTCTGGGCAGAAAATGTGGGGCATCATCCTTTGAAGCTTTGAAAATGCAACTCAGATCTTTAGTGGGGAGAAAGCTATCCTTTGCTAGGTGATCCCACTGTTCTAGGGCTTGGTTGGCATGATGGGGGGGGGAGGAGTAATGAGGGAACAGACTAGTGCAGTGGTGGCAAACCCCTGGCACTCCAGATGTTTTGGACCACAAATTCCAGAATTCCGAGCCTAGATTGCCAGTGACAAAGGATTGTGGGAATTGTGGTCCAGAACATCTGGTGTGCCAGAAGTTCGCCACCACTGGCCTAGTGGATGGGAATTCTGCAGAAAGGAACAGCATTTCTTCTGGTCTGAAGTGGTGGGCCTGAACAGCAGCTAAAGAACCTGCTCAACTACAGGTTTGCTTCCTTGTAGAAAAAGGAAGAGTCCATTCTAGCAACCCTCTTGGATGCCAGATTAAACAGTGGGCAATGGATAATACCAACTGACTGTTTATCCTTAAAAAAAATGTTTTACGTGTCTTTTTAAAAAGTGAAAATAATGACAATATAGTATTTTGTAATGGATTTCTTGATATCTGGAAGTTCCAGATGGCCACCGCCATCCGTCACCCGCCGGCCACCCGCCGGCCCCCGCACCCATCGCCGCCGCCCCCGTCGCCGTCCCCTGCCATCCGCTGCCCCCTACCGCGCGCCCCCTGCTGCCACCCTGCCCCCTCCACTGCCGCCGCCGCCCGCCGCCCGCCGCCGTCCACCCCACCCCCTAACCCTCACCTAGGGCACAAAAAAACCTAGCGCCAGCCCTGTGCACATCCATAATTTAAATCTATTGAAATCTCACACTCCCCATGCAGTAAGAAGGCAATACAACAGCACATTTCAGGCCAGACTTTAACCATAGATATATGTAATATCTTTATATTCTGGGTGAAACAAGATTGACCGCTGAGAAAAGATTTGTCTTGTACAATATTTACTTAAGCATTTTATCCTGTTCTTCAGCCTACATGACTCCCAGAACAATTTACACAAGAAAAATAAAAACAAGTTGTAAAGAGTAGAAAGAGAATGTGGTCTTGAAATAATATTTATCTGAAAGATTGCAGTAACAGATTTTCACTTCTTCCATCTTCACAAAAGTGGCTTTGATGAAGGTGTTGATACTATTGTCTCGCTGGCTGTCGTTTCTCATTCTTACTGAGTATTGTATGTGTTACAGGTTGTTGTCAACATGTGAATGTTACATTAATATATGTTTTCACAACATTTTAGTGCTTCTGGTAATCAAACTGTGAAAATGGTTGTGTGTCTTATAGATATCAGTACATTCACGGAGGTTGCCCTGTGTTTTTCTTAAATCAAATGTATTATTTTAAAGTATATGTAGACTTGAGTGCAGAGAGTACTGTGCATTTGTTTCCATGGTCACTTGCTAAAAGTCTTTTGTTGATTAACATGGTCTCCATAGTTCTGAATTTATCCAGTGAAAGAGGAAGAAACCTGAGGAGAATTTCAATCTGTTCCTTTTATTTTTAAGGACACTCTTAGTCTGCTTTTCTTGTCAAATAAGAAAGAAGGGAGGCTTGTTTCCCTTCAGAATGGCTTGAACTCTGGCACCCACATGAAGGAATTGTGGTTCTTAAAGAGAAGAAATGACGTGAGCATCATTTTTATGAGTCATAGCATAACTTGAAAGCTAACGACCTTCCAGTAGAGAGAATTGATGTGAATGTGCCCTACAAAATAATAATTGTGGGGAGAGGTTATACCCATATTTGGTGGTCCTGTGGGAATGATGCAAAAAAGTGTTTTCTGCAAGGGGAATGTATGGATTTGCCATTTTAATTTTTGTGCTATTTTGCAGGTTTTTTGTCAGCCTTCAATCTCCCTTTCTCTTGACAGTGTTGATTGATACTTATGTTCTTTAAACACTTGTTTGGATGTCATGATGATCATTCTTGTGGGAGAGGTATCAGCAAATTTTCAGTGCCTATGTGATTGTCTCTGAAGATGGCCTGAATCTAAAACCATCTGGACCAACTGATAAAAGTATATCTCTGTGAGGAAATTCAGAGAAAAACACAGTTTTGAAATCCTGCTTGCTTGAACTCCATATGACTATAGTAATAAACAGTACTAAAACAAAAAACAAGGCATATGTCTGAAGAAGTGGATTGTATTACAAGAATGCTCACACGTTGTTGTTTTCGAAGATAGAGTAGCCATGATAGTGTGTTTCAAAAACAAAAACAAACATTTTGTAGCACCTAACAGGCTGATATATATATATATGGATCTACTTCCACAGACCAACAAAGCAAATTATTTAGTAACAGGTTTTATAAACAATCTGGGAATTGTCCCAGCATGGCAGCCAGATGGCTAACTGGGGCTGGTCACTGGGATCTCATAACTTCTCTTGTACAGCAGCTCTACTGGCTTCCCATGCATTTCTGGGCACAATTCAGAATGCAACGTATAATCTACAAGGCCCTAAATGCCTTGGGTCCAAGCTGTATCGATTTATTTATTTATTTATTTAAAATTATTTTTACCCCACCTTTCTCCTTGGAAAAGGACCCATGTCCCTTTATGGACTGCATATCCCTTTATGAGTGTGCTCAGGTATTCAGATGATCAGGAGAGGCCCACCACCATCACAGATTTATTTCATGGGTGCATGCAAGAGCACCCATCAGTTACTGCTCCTAGATTTTGGGGGCAGGACCCATCTTTTTACAAGCAGGCCAAGATCTTTCTCTTCAGCCAAGCTTTCCTTGAGTGACTGGTTGCCTGAGTGAGGTTTTTAACTTTGTTGTGCTTTATTGCTTTGAATGAATATTTCTTGTTGCTCTTGTTTACTGTTTTTAGTTTGGTATTGGTTTTGTCCTTTTTATTACAGTGGAACCTTGACTTACATACTGCTTGACTTGCATCATATTTGACTTGCAGCAAGAAGGGGCCTGTTTGACTTGAGTCGCAGGCTTTGACTTACATCTCGGAGCCCCGGCGCAAGGCACCGGAATTGGGCGGCAGCCACAAGTCAGCATCGCGACTGCTGCCTCCAAACTGCTCCTGCCTTCTTCCTCTCCTCTGGCATCGGCGGCTTCGGGGAAGCCAGCTCCGAGCACCTGGAGCTGGTCCTCGGCCTCACCGAAGCCGCCGCTGCTGCAGGAGGAGAAGAAGGGCCGGGAGCTCAGGGCTGGCCTCGCTGGTTAGACAGTCGGGTCAGTCTTGTAAAAAAATCTGGCTGCAGAAGTCTGGTCCACAATGGAAGCATTTTAGTTGGGGAGCTGTAAAGTTGTGGGACTCTAATGGTAAGCATAGAGTTGTTCAGAACTTGGAACGTCAGGTTAAAAATCAGTAAAACTTAAATGTTAGACATTGTTGCTATGAACATTAAAAAGTGGAGGCATATAACTTGTGGACTATAATTCCACTGCCTCCTCCTCTCTTTGAAGAGACATTTCATTTACATCCCTAGAAGGAATCTCCTATCCCAGTCAAATTTGTGTTAAATTGCTGTTTTCGGGGGTCTTTTTCATCATCTGGAACGGATTAATCCACTTTCCCATTACTTTCTATGGGAAATGTTTGTTTGACTTAAGTCATGTTTGACTTAAGTCTAGACCACTGGAACGGATTAATGATGTAAGTCAAGGTTCCACTGTATTTGTATAGTTCCTTTCTTATCTTTAAATATTGCATTTTAATGATGTAAGCTGCTTTTACCATGCCTTTTTAAGGAGAAAGGTGGGGTAAATCTGTTATAAATAAATGAACTATGCATTGTTGAAACTGGGTTTCAATAAAATTAGGCATGGGCACAGAAAATGATATTTTAGAGTGCTCTGTGTGTGTCTGTGTTGCATCGTTACAGTCGTGACCGACCCTTCGTGACCCCATGTCCATGGAGTTTTCTTGGCAGAAATACTGGAGTGGCTTGCCAGTTCCTACTCCAGGCGCCTACAGCACCTGGTATTCCCTGGCGGTCTCCCATGCAAGTACTAACCAGGGTAGACCCTGCTTAGCTTCTGAAATCAGGCGAGATCGGATGTGCTTAGGGTGCTCTTAGTATTATTAACACAAGTAATGACCTTGGGATCAACACTTCTTCCTACATGAGTTTGTTTTTCATGAACCTAAAAGAATCTGGGAGGTGTGGGTATCTTTCTTCAAGAAATCCACCTACCTGCTCAGAAGGGCTGTCCCAGCTTTTTATAAATAACACACAGAGATAACAGGAGCCACTGGAATGGCTGGAGAACAGAATATTTGCATGCTAATTAATTCTTCTCTTGCAGGCTTCGCCACCCCCCCTCCACTTGCCTCATAGGAGGAGCATAGGAGATTTGGCTATTCTTAACTAGAATTTGTACAAAAGATTAAATTGTATAATAAATGGTGGTGGAGTGGGTGGGGGGGAGAGAGAGAAACTCTCGGAACCAATTCTCAAGTTCCCTTATTTTGTAGTCTGGCATTAAAATAGAGCGGAGGGGCAAACTGCAAACACCTCAAGAGCAGCTCCAGACTCCTCCCCCTTTTAACTTTTAGACATTCTCTGCCTCCACCCCCCCTCAAAGTCGCTCAGGCAGAAGGCTTGGAGGAGTAGGTGAGGGGCAGGAAATTTGCTCAGCCATGGTCAGGATGCCAGACTCTTTAGGGCATGATTTTTGTTGTTCAGTTGTTCAATCGTGTCCGACTCTTTGTGACCCCATGGACCAGAGCTCGCCCGGCCTTCCTATCTTCCACTGCCTCCCGGAGTTTGGTCAAATCCATGTTGGTTGCATCGATGACACCGTCCAACCATCTCATTCTCTGCCGTTCTCTTTCCCTTTTGCCTTCAATCTTTCCCAACATCAGGGACTTTTCCAAGGAGTCCTCTCTTCTCATGAGGTGGCCAAAGTACTGGAGCCTCAAGCTTCAAAATCTTTCCTTCCAGTGAACATTCGGGTTTGATTTCTTTCAGGATGGATAGGTTTGATCTCATTACAGTCCAGGGGACTCTCAAGACTCTCCTCCAGCACCACATCTCAAAAGCATAGCATAATAGGCAAAAAGGAAAAGAAAACCAAAGCATTTTTGCTTTATAAAATACCCCATAGTGCTTAAAGCACTCTCTGGCTGGTTTATAAGTAATTTTGCAGGCTACATATTGCCTCCTCCACCACCTAGCAAGCTGGTTACTCATTTTACCAACGTCTGAAGGAAGGTTGAGTGAACCTTGAGCCTGTTACCTGGAATTGAACCCCAGGTCATGAGCACAGTTTTAGCTTTGGTACAGTAGTTTAACCACTGCACCACGAGGCTCTGCTGATATAGAAATTATAATAGTCTTTAGAATTTAGAAAATTAAGTACTATTTCCAGTAACTATAATTACAAACAGAAGTTGTCCGATAATGGCATATTTCAATAGCACTTATTCTGTTTTAGTTTTCTAAGTGGTTGAATACAACAGGTGCAACCTTATTTTTCCACTACCTTTAGCTATAACCAGCATGTTGAGGGGGCTTTTCCCTTCTGGGATCTCAGAGGCAATTTACTTTTTATCTTCTCCATCACTGAAACAATGGGCATGGGTGTCCCAAAACACATGCATGTTTTGAAAACACCCCTCCCCCGAAGATACACAAACACATGCCATTCAGACAGACGTCCCCTCACAGAACCTATTGCGACAAACATATTTAGAAAGATTCTCTTTCAGGAATATGCATATCCCATTCAGAAATGTGCATGTGCACACACACCAAGAAAGAGAAGGGCCAGGCTGGGATGATTCATCTGGCACCTAAAGGTGCCTGGAGTCCATAATATTGAGATAGGCCATTGGAAACAATTATGGGGACCTAATATTAAGTACACAAAAGTGACGAGTTTGAAAGAAAATGTATATAAGATGTTTTATAGGTGGTATATAACACCACAAAAATAGTGAAAATGTTTGGAAATGGGTCTGACAGATGTTGGAAGTGGAAGGAGAAAGAAGGGACCCTTTGCCATCTGTGGTGGAAATATGAGGTGATTAAAAATTACTGGGAAAGGGTTAATGAGATGTTACAGAAAATGTTGTGTTTTGTGATCCCGTTTAAGCCAGAAATATTTTTGTTAAATATTATGCTAGAAATCAAAGATCATAACAAGAAACTTTTATTAATGTATATGCTAACTATAGCTAGCATCTACTTAGCTTAATATTGGCGGCAGCGGGCGGGGGGGAGGATATGCTGGAGTGTCAAGAGCTTTTGGACAGATAACTTAGAAACTGCAGAGATGGACATATTGTCGGAAGTACTCAAAGAGAAAGATCTAAAGAATGCAACAATGTGGAGACCTCTCTCTATATATTTTATAAGAAAGAAGCTGGTAATCGACTTGACCCCTAGCAGACTGAATTTATAATCAGATTTTGTATGAAGATTGGTAATTATGTGAGTTTTCATGTACTGTTTGCTTTCTTCTTTGTCGCATCTGTGAATTCCCACAATGGGTCTCTTTGCACCTGCACGAAGATCACCGGTCTTCTCCAAGCTCAAATATGGTATAGGACCTCCTCCTCTCAGCATGCATGCTCCCCATTTCCCACTCGCAATCTTCAGTTCCTTTTTGCCAACTCTGAAAATGGTCGCCTTTCTTCAAAACTCCTGCAAAATAGAAAGTACTCATTTAGTCTTTTATTTTTATTATTGTCATACTCACCTCCTCCTTCAGCCTTTCGGATCAGAACAACTTGATTTTAAGCCCTCTCTCCTCCCCCCACCTAACATTTTATGACCTCCAGGGGACTTTTTAAAGAGGTGCGTGGCCTGTCCAAATAAGACCCCTCTCTCCGATGGCCACAATCTTTGCTTTTACTCTCTGGGAGAACAACATCAGCCATCTCAATGCCCAGGCTGTAGAAATCTGACCAACCTGGCACTTAAACAGCACCTCGGCAGATTGAAGGTGTATCTTTGGGAAAAATCCCTGCAGCCCAAGGAATCCCAAAATCAATCTGAGCGTTCCATGGAATTGACGACTTTTCCACTTCGGAAAAAAACAGAAGTTGAAGCCTTCCCAGGTGTCTAAGAACATGGAGAAAAAGAAAAAGAAACCAGCTCCCTCGACCTCTAAAGCCACATTGAGATCGACCGTGACTGTTCCTAGCCCTATTGTCCCGGCTCAAGTCTCAACCTTGACACCAATGGAATGACATCTAGATCAGGACAATCTCCCATGTTGCCAGCTCCATGTGCTATCTCCCGAATCCAGCTATCTAAGCTGGGGAGATAATGCACCACTGACTGTTGTGCATGCACCTTTGACAAGCCCTGGTCTCTCACCGGGCTCACATCAGGAGCTTATTCCTCAGCTGGTTGAGCTCGAACATCCTCCACACCAAGCTCTGATGTTTAAGTCTCACGCCAATACTCTGAATCAGGAAGAGGCTTGAAACCTCTTGCCACCTCCTTGACATCAGACAGAACACTTGAAGCATGTTTGACTCCAGGAGGAACCTCCATATTAGGAAACCTTCCTAATTCCACAAAAACAACCTCGACATTGAGACCAGGAACCTTAACACCGTTGCTACTATGTCTCTCATTCTTTGCCCTTGCTATCTCCTCCTCTCTACCAACACAACTTGAAACCTATGGAGACTTCCGTACCGACCGTGGCTGTCGACATCAATACTATATTCAGGTCATCTCTTGTTCTTTGGATGACGAACCTTGCAATGTCAAGCAGCCTTGATACCTCGATACCGAGGCAAATGCAAGCCTCCTATCGCTCAAAAGCGCTGTAGACTTCATTCACTTGTCAGGCATCGACACAGCCTTCAACATTGAGGAGAACCTTTTCAATGACTATGTCAAACATAGTCACCTCTCCTTCTCGTCCAACTCATTTTCCCTGTGAAAGACAGCAAACTACAACCTCACATCCAGCATCTCACCTTAGAGCGGAATCTCCTGCTTCTATGCATGAACCTGTTCTCCATAGCATTTCCGATGCCGATGATGTCTCTCGACACACACCATCATCGTCCCCACTGAATTTGCCGATGCCAGATTCTGATCTTGTCAACAACCATCCTCCATTGCCATCAGAGCATAAGAAAATGAGAATATAAGAAGAGCCATGCTGTATCAGGCCAAAGGCCCATCTAGTCCAGCTTCCTGTATCTCACAGTGGCCCCACCAAATGCATCTGGGAGTGTACAAGACTAGATCTCTGTCTCCTGATACCACTCCCTTGCATCTGGCCCTTGAAGTACCCTGGTTTTAAGCCTGGAGATTACACATCTCATCTCCATCACAGTTTGTAACCTATGATGGACTTTTCCTCCAGGAATCTGTCCAATCCCCTTTTGAAGGCATCCAAGCCAGATGCCATCACCACATCCTGTGGCAGGGAGTTCCACAGACTAACAACGTGCTGGGTGAAAAAATATTTTCTTTTGTCTGTTCTCACTCTCCCAGCCCTCAGTTTGAGTGTATGTCCCCTAGTTCTGGCATTTTGTGATAGGGAAAAGAGTGTCTCCTATGCACTTTACTCATGCCCTGCATTATTTTGTATGTCACAGTCATAATAATCAGAGGATAATATTCCCATATGATCCACAAGATAGCTAAAGTTATGGATCTTCAAGCAGAACAACCTGATGCAGATGATTCCTGCAAATTCTTTGGACATCTCAATAAGAGCCAAACCCCTCCTTTGAGAATGGGCTTCATTCTATCTCTTCCAAAACAAGCTAAAGGTGCATAGGATAAGCCATCATCTGCTCCATTGATGACTATAGACAACCTCTACCGGGCACATGGAGAAAGCACCACTTTCCTCTCCAAGCATCCCTTGCCAAACTCACTTATTGTGGGTGAAACACAAAATAGAGCAAAGGGCCTGCCCACAACTACACACAAAAAAAGTCGTAAGCTAGACCTCACTGGCAGACAACACTATTCTCTGTCTTCCCTTTTGCTTTGCACTTCTAACTATATATATGTGCCACAGAGGCCTACAATCACCATCTCATGCAAAAGTTTATCCCTTTCATCAATTCACTACTGGATGAGCTGAGAAATAAGGCCTTTTCTTATCACAATGAGGTAATGTCTCTCATCAACTATGAAATGATAGCATCTTACCCTGCTGCCTATGCAGCCTCTAAGCAGATTGCTACTGCTGTACACCTCAGGAGACATGCCTGGCTATCAACTTCAATCAATAGCTATTTTCCACTTAGGGTGACATCACCACCATTGTGCCTGTGGAGCTGCAGAACAGTACTTTAGCTATATTGGGATAAAAAGTCTTTGTCCCTGGTTTGAAGGAGATTGGATGTCTTGACGTGTTATTCTGCTTATTCTTTTTGGTGTAGGTCTTTGAACCGCTTTTGTTTTAGGATGGCTGTCTTGAGGTGCAGACTGGCTAGACAGCTCAGTGATTTAATATCTGGCTGCAGAACTAGAGGTTGGGAATATGATTCCCCACTGTGCATCTTGGTAAAAAAGTCACCCTATGTAGCCTTAGGTCACTCACTGGTGGCAAACCTTTGGCACTCCAGATGTTTTGGACCACAACTCCCAGAATCCCAAGCCTCTACTGTCAATGACAAAGGACTTTGGGAGTTGTGGTCCAAAACAACTGGGGTGCCGAAGGTTCGCCACCACTGCCTTAGGTAAAGCAGCACAGTCCCAGGGCAGTCCCAGAAAAAAAGGTAATTCTATACCTCGTCTGAATATGGAAATGTGGAAAAGGCTTGACAGTACCCAGTTATTACTTTCTTGAGATTGGAGTGCTCAGGAGGATGGAAGTGCTCTTCTCCTTTGCTTTAGGTGTCTATTCTTCAGTGGTTGTGTTGTTTGTGTAAAGTGCTGCGGGACACTGAGGCAACCAATGACATGTAGCGCTTTGAGGGATGAGTACCTGTACGATGCCTAATGTGGATGACATTTTTAAGACTTGTAGTAGAGCAGGGGTCCTCAAAGTTTTAAAACAGCAGGCCGGTCCACCGCCATCCAGACACCACTGGGGGCCAGACTACATTCAAAAAAAAAAAAAAAAGGCTGACATAGGAAAAAAAGGGGAGGGAGGGGCAAGTGGACAGAGGCCCCGACGATCGGCCCATGATCATTGTGTCTCCGGGGGCCCAGCAATGCCTCCTGTCCGGATCACCACCCTGAGGTGCCGCTGCTGGGATCCCTCTGCTTTGCCTCTTCTTCTTCCTCCTCCTACAGTGGCAGCGGCTGGAGCAGCTCTCCTTCCTTCCTTCCTTCATTGCATCGGGAAGGAGGTGGCAGCCCAGGCAACCTCGGGCCCCTCATCACTTTCTGGGCAGCCACTCAGGATGAGGAGGGCAGCAAGGCTGGCTCCACTCCGCACGTGGCCATCATGACCTCGCTGCTCCACCGAGGGAAAGCTGCCTCCTCTCTTGGCCTGGCCTGACTTGGTGTGCTGCAAGTGAGGAAGGATGGGAGCAAGGGCTGGGAAGGAGGGAGGGGAGGCAGGAAGAGCTGCCCAAAGCCACCTGCAGCCCACTCACTGGCCGATCCCAGCCAGGCTGTGGTGCTCTCTTGGCTCGCCAGCCCACCCATCACCAACCGGGGGGAAATGCAGCACCGCCAGCCTTCTAGGAACCAGGCTTGGGCCACCATTGGCCTTCTCTTCTCTTCTCTTCTTTCTCTACCACCTCCTCCTTGCTGGTCTCTAACCCAGTGGTGGTGGCAGCAGCCTCAGCCTCCGACCATGGAGCAAGGCAGCAGCTCAGAGTAAGTAGCTCCGTTTCCCCCTCGGTCACCCACCATCCATCCCTCCATCGGTCCACTGCTATGGCTGCTGTGGCTCAGAAGGCTGGCTGGCGCTGCCTCTGCCTGCCTCCTTCCTTCCTCACAAGCACAATAATACAGGTGTAGGCCAAACATGGAAGGCAGGTGGGCAGGGTGGAGGAGCAGGGGTGGGGGCCTCAGGGCCACGGAGGGAGTGGGAGAACTTGCCGCAGCTTTCCCATTTTAAATTGCCCCGCTTAGCTGCAGCCGGTGCCCCAACCATATGGGGGGAGCGGGGGAACTTGCAGTGGCCCTTCCACTTTGAATGCCCCACTAAGCCAGCATGCCGATCATCTGGGCAGTGGGTGGGGGGATTGGGGGAAGTGACATAGCCCACCGCTTTGAACTGCCTAAGCAATAGAAGCAGCTGTGGAGGTTGGCTTGCTTGGGAAGCAGAGGGTAGGTGGGGGGTTGCAATTGGTCCTGGGGGCCGGATTCAGGACCCTGGAGGGCCGCATCTGGCTCCCGGGCCTTAGGTTGAGGACCCATGTAGTAGAGTTTCCAGCATGGAAATGGCAATATAACTTGCATCTGGGCCTGCTGCAGATATGTGATACTTTTTCTGATGCCTTATGTTTATTCTCAGTAGACTCCATATTAATTCTGGGAACCACCGTTGGGAATTTCCTAAATTGGAGTTCATAGTTTTGCATCCTTGATTCCACTTGAGAAAAGATATCTCAAAGTTTAGAGGGCTCACATGTGCCTCTTTCTTATATAGCACTCAAGTCATTCAATAAGTATTTTGTAGAGTTGGGTTCTCAGCACCTTTAGAAAATGTGTTAGGCGTATCTTTTCTTCACATGTTTATCTCAGATAAGTTTATCTTCAGGATATGATTCCAGTGTGCCGTTTGTGAAAAATTTCTGTAGGATTTGGAGTGTAAATTGCTACTGGGACTTGATACTATCAGTGTCAAAGAATGTGTTTGAATAGAACCCTATCAGTAAAGTACTTTAAATTTGGAAGCAAGCCAGAAAAGTAGGTGTTGTTTTCACAACCACTGAAATACCAACAAGACTTGCAAATATAAACTTTGATACAGTGGCTTTTGTGTAATTCATTTTATGGAAGCAAGTATTCTATATGTGAATATATTTGGTTTAGAACTGGCTTTTTGTGACATGCCAGTTATTTTGCCTTGATAGGTAGTATGTATAAGGACACAGTCTATAGGAAAAGTTGACATTGCAGATCTTTCATGCTTCTTTAAAACCTAAGCTTCTAATCCTTAAAGCTACAGTCCAGCTTAGAGAAGCCACAAGCAGAAAGGCAGTTGTGCCAATGGTCTCCCCTGGCAGGCTGTCCTTTGTGCAGTGGTTGCATTCCCAGTATTGCAACAGTATGCATTGGTTGTGTGAAGTACAGGCCATGGGGGTAGTGAAGAAGCCTGTGTGAGCGACTTGCCACTTTATTTTTCATACAGGATTCTGGATTTGGAACTTAGAAGCAATTAAACCATGCTTTTCAGCATGGGTTATTTGCAAATGTGGAAAATATGTAAGGAACATCACTAGGGGAATGCAGCATCTTCATTTTGCTTGGGAGGCATTGTACTTTTGTCACATCACAGCTAAGTAAATCCACTTTCAAAACAGTACAACTTTTTTTTTAAAATGAGAAAGTTAAAGGCACCTGGAATATAGTACTGCAGAGATTTCTGAGTGTTAGGATGGTGAATGAATTATAATATTTTTGGAAAATGTTTTTAAAAGGTCTGGGGATTTACCTTGCTATGGCTTGAAGAAAACAAAGTTTTCCAAAGTCTTTGTGCATAAGGTGGAAGGGGAAGAAAATTGGCTACAGTTTGTTTGTTTTCTGCCCAAATCCTTTTCCCTTGTAAGGATTCAAGGGAGCCTACAAATGATTTAAGAACAGAAAAAGTAAAATCATCTCAGTGGTACAAATCTCATTATTTTAAAAAAGAAATTAAACATTAATTATTAAGCAGCATAAAATAAAGTACCCATAAAACAGGTTTGAAAACCCATTTTAGAAAAATGCAAAAGCAACCTTGCCCTTCAAAAACTCTTTCTAAGCAGCAATAGAACATTAAAAGTCTGCCTTAAAAGGAAGGTCTTTGCCTGATGGCAGAAGGATAGCTGGGAGGGTTCATAGACAGGAGTTACAGAAAGGGTCCTGTCTCATATCAAGTGTGCTTGTAAGCGTGGTGGGTCCCTGAAAAACTTAAAGCCATGATATGGCCACTACAAGAACTGGGAATGTGCATTAGCCCCTTTGAGCATAGAAAATTCATCTCTGGCTCTGAATTGAGAACGGACTCCTGTTCCTCCACCCCAGTCAATTTTAGAAAAGGGACAGATTGCTCTAGTCTAGTTGGTAGTCCTTGGAAGAAGATGGAGACATATTGAGGCTGTTTTTCCCTGCTTCGTTTGACATATTCAACTTTGTATGTACAGCACTATCCATCAGAGATCAGACCACCATGACAAGAAACCTCCATTTGCATACTAAAGCAAATTCTATTTTGTAATGCTTATATTAACCACATTGGAGTTTTCTTTCAAGAAAGAATATATAAAAATATAAATGCATAAAATCTCCTTATCCCTGCTTATTGCATCTTGTCTCACATTCATATACAGTGGAACCTTGACTTACATGCTGCTTGATTTGCAGCATATTTGACTTGCAGCAAGAAGGGGCCTGTTTGACTTGAGTCGCAGGCTTTGACTTACAGCTCGGAGCCCCGGCGCAAGGCACTGGAATCGGATGGCAGTCACGACCCAGCATCGCGGCTGCTGCCTCCAAACTGCTCCTGCCTTCTTCCCCTCCTCTGACAGCGGCGGCTTCGGCGAGGCCAGCTCCGAGCACCTGGAGCTGGTCCTCGGCCTCACCGAAGCCGCCGCTGCTGCCGGAGGAGAAGAAGGGCCGGGAGCTCGGGGCTGGCCTCGCTGGTTAGACAGTTGGCTCAGTCTTGTAAAAAATCTGGCTGCGGAAGCATTTTAGTTGGGGAGCTGTAAAGTTGTGGGACTCTAATGGTAAGCATAGAGTTGTTGAGAACTTGGAACGTCAGGTTAAAAATCAGTAAAACTTAAATTTTAGACATTGTTGCTATGAACATTAAAAAGTGGAGGCATATAACTTGTGGACTATAATTCCACTGCCTCCTCTTCTCTTTGAAGAGACGTTTCATTTACATCCCTGGAAGGAATCTCCTATCCCAGTCAAATTTGTGTTAAATTGCTGTTTTCGGGGGTCTTTTTCATCATATGGAATGGATTAATCCACTT
This sequence comes from Phrynocephalus versicolor, assembly GCA_023846285.1. NCBI lineage: Eukaryota > Metazoa > Chordata > Lepidosauria > Squamata > Agamidae > Phrynocephalus > Phrynocephalus versicolor. The sequence continues at coordinate 5,615,283 of JAHTLZ010000023.1, read as the reverse complement.
TCCCATTACTTTCTATGGGAAACGTTCATTTGACTTAAGGCATGTTTGACTTATGTCTCGACCTCTGGAACGGATTAATGACGCAAGTCAAGGTTCCACTGTAATTCATGAACTGCGATTGTGCCAGGCACATAAATTTTTCCAGAGTCTGGCAATTGAAGATTTGTGCAGAACATAACAAATATTTCTGTTTGTTATGAGTTGGGCTTATTTTCAGTGGGGTTGTGCCTGTGACTAGGTCACAGGGGGTCACAGTTCTAAAACCTTTTTATTTGTGTGTTTGCTGGCTGTTGCCATGGAAATCATTGTGATATTATCTGTACATTCACTCAAGAATAAAATAGTCAAAGGAAATGGGCTGAGAGGCAGCTAAGTCGTTCAGTATTAGCATACAAATGGCTGTTCTGAGTGACCACACACAAAACCTAAGAAAGAACAGAAAGCATAGGCACATGTTTTAGCTCAATCTGGTATAGCCACATGGTTCTCCAGGAAAGGTGATTCTTTAACAGTACAATCCTGTATATGTGTACTCAGACATAGGTCTCAGTGGGTACAGTGGCACCTAATCACAGATAAGCATGTGCAGCATTGTCGCCTAAATGGATTCTAAAAAGTCAAACTACAGTGAATGCAGCACATACATAGCGATGCATAAAGAAGAGTGTGAGCCTTTGCTAAATCCAAGAGCTGAATACAAGGCAGATGTTGTGGTGTCTCAAAGTTTCACATCTTCCCCAGTTTCATATAAATTATATCCAAAAACCGATTGAATATGTTTGTACGAGTTAATGCCATTTTCATCCTGTGTTTTAGGATAATGTTTTAGGGCTCTCAGAGAAGAGATCTGAGGGAAAACATGCCAGCTACTGTTGGTGTGTTCCCAAAAGTGATGGTGAAACAAGAGAGTTGTTCAGTGATCCCCGCAAGGAGTGAGTTGGCACCTTATTGTGAAATTCTCTGCCACACTCAGGTTCTGTGGCAGATTAATTTAATAGGCCTTAACAGGTATTGCTTGAATGTCAGTATGATCACATCACACAGATAATGTGGTAAATTTTTATCAAGTGGGAGGAGGAAATGGTAGTTGAGTAAAAGACAATAATATTCTTTTCTTTTATAGAGAACAGGACAAGTCAGAAGTGGTGGAGAGCGAGGGTAGGAAATTAAAAAAACGATGGATTGAGGCCTTATAATTATCCAGGATTATAACAGCAGAAGTAGCAGCAGGGACAACTAACAAATTGTTTGCAAGTAAAGCTCCCCCTGCAGCCAAGCCACTCCATCCCGTTTGTGCCTGGAATTTAAAGAAGGGCTTGAGAGACAGGCTGAGGACCAAGGCTTCTTAGGGAAAACAAAACCGGTTCCCTGAAGTTTCTGTTGGTATGGGAACAAGTGTGTTGTGTTGCTCTTGATTTATTCGCCCATTTGGCTTTTGAGTAGGTGGGTGAAGGAGAGATGCCTTGGAGGGGTCATGGCACTTAAAAACATGTGTCTACCATGTGTTTGAGGCAAAGGACACCCCCCCCCCCCCGTTTCCATTCCCAGGGTCAGTCTAAAAGCTTTAGACAGTAAAAGCACAAGCAACAGAACTGAGCTCAGGCTAGTGAGTTTTAGTTTTATTCAAAGCCAGTGTCGAATTTCTATTGCCACTTTGCAAGAGGGCATCAAGGATTTTATTCTCTTCAGGTAACTGGTTAGGAGCCAGCTGCATCTCCCTTTTGTTTCCTCTGGCCCTGTGTCCTTCAAAGGGAGCTCCAGGGTCTAACAAAACTAGAGTTTTCTTTTTCATTTTTTAAAATTGAAGTTAAGAGCTATTATTGTGGCGGGGGTGGGGGTGGGGGTGGGTGGGTGGGAACAGGGTATAGATCTCTCTCTCTCTCTCTCTCTCTCTCACACACACACACACACACACACACACACACACACACACACAGAGCATAAAAAGAAATACCGTGTTTCCCCAAAAATAAGACACTGTCTTATATTTATTTTTTCTCAAGAAGACACTCTAGGGCTTATTTTCAGGGGATGGCTTACTTTTATTAAGTATAATATGCTTGAATGTCAGCCCTGCACACAACCATAGCCACACCCATCACTAGGTCTTATTTTTAGGGTAGGGATTATATTTAACAAATGCATAGAAATCCTGCTAGGGCTCATTTTTGGGGGAGGTCTTATTTTTGGGGAAACAGGGTAGCTATTACTGCTTTGGTGATGAAGGCCAGATTGATGAACCCTTCCTAAAAGTTTGGGGATAAAACAAAATGAACCAAGAAAAATGAATGGCATCGCAAATGAACAGTTAAAAGTGGCAAAACAAAGGTTTAAAAAGAATCTGTGGTTAAAATCTTGTCTGTTAGTAATAGGTCCACCGAATCAGTGGGGATTTGATGAGTCAGCTTTTCCATAGGTTCCATGAATTTAAATTGACCTACTCTATCAGTGTTCTCAGTTACCAGGTAGGTGGTGGTTATGTGATGTCAATTCATTTCTAATTAATGTCATCCTAAAAGGGTTTTCACCAGCTGAGAAAGTATATGAGATTTTCAACTACAGTCACCCCCCCGCCAATCGCGGGGGTTAGGGACCCACCCCACCCACGATGCATGAAAATCCGCAATATGCGGAAGCAGGTGGGGTGAAGCCTGGGGGCGGGGGGGGG